>SJYA01002860.1:250662-270634 GCA_006410615.1 Neotragus moschatus
CAGACTCATTTAGCAACTTGAATCGGCCGATTTCTTATCCAAAGTGAGGAGAAAACCTCCACATTTGGGAGCCCTGGAAGTTTTCTGGCTTCCTTGAAAAATGGGGCTCTGGCTGTAGGAAGTTTCCTCCCTCTGTTAATAATTCTGATTTCCAGGAGGAGAAATTAGGAGAGATTTGGAAAACATACACATCCTTGAGAGGGCTAGGCTAATCTCCATCTCTGTTCCTTGCCTTGATAAAATTTTTCAGCATGTTTAAAAAAAAAGAAAAAAAAAGGACAAACCAAGCAGTTACCTACAATTTGTTCTTTAATTTTTACTTATTCAGTATTAAAATCAACACCTTCCTGCACACTGATTTATATTTTCTCTCCTTTTGTTAACTTTTTATACTAATAAGTGGGGGAATCTGAATGACCCAGATTCATTCAGGGTCATTCATTTTCATTGTTCAAAAAAAAAAAGAGCAAATTTGACATTTGGATGTTTAAGTCATTTTTTTGCCATCTAAAAAAAAACTCAAGTGCTCATTCAAACTTAAATGTAAATGTTTAAAGTGTTAATAAGTCAGAGATTTTACATTTTAAATATAAAGATCAAATCCTTAAAGCATAGAAGTTTACATGGTAGAATTATGAACTTCATTGAACTTGGTCTTCACTGTTTCTGAAAGCAGATGGTGTGGGTTATCTACTTGTCTTTCAGATAGAAGAATACATGCTTCTCAATTCATACATGGAATTCAGGAAAATGGTATAGATGATCTAATTTGCAAGACAGAAATAGAGACACAGTGGTAGAGAACAAATGTATGGACCAAGAGGGACAGGGAACAAAAGAAGTAAGATGAATTGCTAGATAGGGATTGACAGATATACACTATTGATACCATATATAAAATACATAATTAATGAGAATATACTGTACAGCTCAGAGAACCCTACTCAGTGCTCTGATAATATCTAATGTGAAGTGAAGTGAAAGTAGCTCAGTCATTTCGAACTCTGCGACACCATGGAATATACAGTCCGTGGGATTCTCCAGGCCAGAATGCTGGAGTGAGTAGCCTTTCCCTTCTCTAGGGGCTCTTCCCAACCCAGGGACTGAACCCATATCTCCCGCATTGCAGGCAGATTCTTTACCAGCTGAGCCACAAGGGAAGCCCAAGAATACAGGAGTGCGTAGCCTATCCAAAAGAGGGGATTATATGTAGAGCTGATTCACTTTGCTGTACAGCAGAAACTAACACAACATTTAAATCAATTGCACTCTAATGCAAATCAATTAAAAAAAAAAAATAAGTGAAGTTCAATCAGACCAGGAATCTGTATCAGAAGCATAGCATTTGCTCGTGATTTTCATCTTTCTAGGTTCACTCTACCAGCAGAAGGCTGCCTCTGGCTCCCAGGAACNTAACACAACATTTAAATCAATTGCACTCTAATGCAAATCAATTAAAAAAAAAAAATAAGTGAAGTTCAATCAGACCAGGAATCTGTATCAGAAGCATAGCATTTGCTCGTGATTTTCATCTTTCTAGGTTCACTCTACCAGCAGAAGGCTGCCTCTGGCTCCCAGGAACCATGTTTAGTTTTTTCACTCTTACTTGCTTCAGTTCAGTTCAGTTCAGTTCAGTCGCTCAGTCGTGTCTGACTCTCTGTGACCCCATGAATCACAGCACGCCAGGCCTCCCTATCAACCATCTCCCAAGTTCACTAAAACTCATGTCCATCGAGTTCGAGATGCCATCCAGCCATCTCATCCTCTGTTTTCCCCTTTTCCCCTTGCCCCCAATCCCTCCCAACATCATAGTCTTTTCCAATGAGTCAACTCTTCACATGAGGTGGCCAAAGTACTGGAGTTTAAGCTTTAGCATCATTCCTTCCAAAGAACACCAGGGCTGATCTCCTTTAGAATGGACTGGTTGGATCTCCTTGCAGTCCAAGGGATTCTCAAGCGTCTTCTCCAACTCTACAGTTCAAAAGTATCAATTCTTTGGTGCTCAGCTTTCTTCACAGTCTAACTGTCACATCCATACATGACCACTGGAAAAAACATAGCCTTGACTAGACAGACCTTCATTGGCAAAGTAATGTCTCTGCTTTTCAATATGCTATCTAGGTTGGTCATAACTTTTCCTCCAAGGAGTAAGAGTTTTTTAATTTCATGGCTGCAGTCACCATCTGTAGTGATTTTATTACTGGTCAAAACAAACAAACAAACAATGAAAAGCCCAAAACTTTCAGACCAAATTCACAAATGAAACTCATTTACTTACCAAAGGAAGGTTTAGCACAGCTAAAATTTTAAAATTCTCCCAAAACCACTCATTTTTCTCTTTTTCTTTGGAATTTCTTTCTGTTTTCTTTCTTCACATTCTTTTCTTGTCTTTTATTTTTATTTTACCATCTATTTCTCCCAAGAATGTTCTGATAATATGGCAACCGATCCCGTGGAAAATAAGCAGCATGTATTGTGTTTGGGCTTTGCTTATTTCCATGGTGTAAATATTACTTTCATGGATACAAATACTCCTTTCATGGATAGTTTGCCTTCTGTGAATATGTGTAAGCAAACTCCAGGACACTAAATTCCCTCGACACCTCTCTCTCACACACTCATACATTCATATGTGTGCATACACACACACATACACACACACCCCTGAATAGCCACCCATCAGAGAGAAAAAGAGATGCCTAGAGAAGAAAACCCCACAACCAAAGAATATAGCCAAGAATTCTCCCACTTATTAAAGTGTCATTTTGGTCTCCTGGTATTTGAAGTTTGGGGCCATCCATGTTCTAACTCTTCTCTGTACAATTGAAGAAAAATTCAGTTCTCAGCTGGGTTCTTACATTTTTGTTTTCCTTTTCAGAAAAAGTGAGCTCTAGGGAAGAGGAAAAATCTGAAGAGTTAGTGTGTATGTTTTCATTTGTTGCTTTGAGATTCAGAACTTTTCTCTATTGCCAGTTTCAAAAACATTTTTTTTTTCTCTTTAAGTGCACAGGGACTTAGAGATGATAAGCTTAGGACTTGGTTTCAGTCCTAAGGCACAACACTGTAAGATTTAAATAATGTCTTATAGGTTTTCATACCTTTTTTTTTTTTTTTTCCCCCACCAGGGAGATCTAAGCATGTTAAAATGTGCAAGGTTTGCTTTCAGTATTCATTTCCCATTGGTTTTCTTTCAACATTTTTTCCTCTAGAAGACTTTTCTCTCTTTCCTTTTCCTTCTTTTTATTCCTTTTCCTCTCTCATTCCCTCTCTTCTCTATATCTTTAATCACCTTTTCCTTTCCCTTCTTCACCTCTGACTTAACTCTTCTTCCAAAATTCTTAAACATCTTCACTCAAATTTCTTACAAGACATAACCATGCAGTAAAGTCTCATTGCAAAACACGGAAGCATTTTGGAGCAAGAAAAAGGTCACTGACATAAGCAATGAGAACAGCCCAAAGAGGAGCTGAAGCTGTGGAAGGAGAGGGACAATTCAGTCAAAACCTTAAGCAAATCCTAGAGGAGTCAAATTCAACATGAATGCTTGTTGTTAGAACTGTTCAGCCTATAGCTCTGCTGCTTCTTTCTGGCATATTACAGTATATGTTGAGTTGGGTGTGACCATGATACAGGTGTAGGAAGTAAACTGTGAGAGACAGTGAGATTATTTCAAGACAGATGATTCAAGAGCTGATGCCATGACAGTATTTTCAGAAAGGTTGACACTAAGTCAGACTGGGTTCCGGAGTGAGGAAAAGGCAAGACAAAACCTCCAGAAGATTTGTAGTAAAACCACAAGATGAGCAAGAAATTAAATTTGTTGTAAGACTCTGAGATTTGGAGGTTGTTTGTTACACAATGCATAACATAACCTATTCCAAAGAGTACAGTAACCAAGAGGAAAAAACATAAGTTACTGGCTTTCAGAGATAAGATTATAGAAGCTCAAAAGAAAATGAAAAATGAGGTTAAATTATTGTCACTTCAAGTAAGATTTCCCCAAGAGTATAAAAGATGGCTGAAACTAATCCTGTATTTTGGATAAATACAGAGAGCACTAATTCCTGTTGTCCATGCACATGACGTGCTTAAGGTCCAACATATACTTCACAGCATTTGCAAATGCTAGCAGCTAGCCAAGAGGAAAATGTGCCTTGTCATAAGTGTTCCCATCCCTGCTAGATCAAACTCTAGGTCTGTGCCAGCCTGGGATGTAAGTGAACCCATTACTTTCTCATGTTATGTGATAAATGGTACTCTATCATCATTTTCATATTTTATTCACTAAAATGTATCTATCATGTATTTACTTCATTCAGTGTGTTTTCTCATAACATATGGGGAAATATGTATGACCATGGAGAATTGTTTTTCCAGAATAAGTATCCAATGTTCTCATGCCATTGGTGGCTTCTCGAAAATTTTCCCATGAACCGTTTCATTAACCATTTTGATTAATCAACTCATTTCAAATAACATTCATTTAAGGAATTCAACAGGATTCCACATATCAGGATGGTGTCAAACTACAACATCCCTAAGTTCTTATTCCCAACTAGGTGAACAGAGACCAAATCACATGGTCTGCTTTTAGAGAGACAGGGGGAGCTTTCTTCTCATGTTTCTGTATTGATCTTTCCACTTGGCCTGAAGTGTTAATGTAGCCACAGCAAATGGTATGGGTAATTGCAGCTTCCACCTCCGCCAAGGAAGAAGTATACGGTAATTCCATCTTCCTCAATAATAGGCAATGATTTGAAGTTAAAATCTGAATATCTTCTGGGTCCAAGAAGTTTTCATTGGTCACTTATGGTAAAGAACAACTTTTGCATCACCTTTAGTAATTAAATGGACCCCATCACCCAGCACATGCACAATATAGCATGATAAACGACAGTTATCCCTCTTGCTATTAGGGACAATTTTATCACCAAATGTGAGAGATTTCAAAACTGTATTAGGTGTGAAATTGCTAGAACAATGCCAAACTTAAATAAATTATATATTTCATTTACTGTCTAAATGTTATAAAGTGTCCTCCTATAATACCATTGGTAATAGTTTCATTCCTTTGAAACTCCTAAGATATTTTATTTTTTAAAAAATGTGAGAATGAATGTTCGCAAAACATCAATTTGGGCAAGCTTTATTTGCAGGCAGAATAGGTATTTCCCACAAAGCCTTCAGGAAAGTAGCTCTGATTTAAATAAATTCCTGCTTGCCAATTGCCTGACATTGTATCTGAAATTTTCACCATTAAATATAAATTTGTTTATACCCATGTAATGTATATAAATACATAATTTGTTTGCATCTGCATCTATACACAATGAAGAGTCTCCTGCTCAAAGCAAATATCTTTAAAACAAGAAGTGCTCTCAGTCACTTTTTATTATCCACACATTTTCAGTTATTATGACATCTTTTCCATTGTGATAACACCTATTTAAAAGAAACTTCTTATAAGATGAGATCACAACATGTCCGTTTTGAAGTCAACAAAATAAAGGAAGATGTATTAAGATAAATGAGAAAATGGAGAGATGTATGGGATGGGAAGGAGGATCATAAACATTGTAATTTAAAGATACAAGATGTCAAGACACCAGGGCAAAAAAAAAAAAAATCTAAAACCAAAAGACACTGTAGAGATCAGACTGCATCACAATCTTGGTATTTTCTAATAATGCTCTTTTAGAATATAAGGAGTTGCTAAGTGATTGTGATTGGAACCTGGGAGCAGAGCTTTTCCTATGATGGAGTGTCCCATTAAA
The DNA here is from genome assembly GCA_006410615.1 of Neotragus moschatus. Lineage (NCBI taxonomy): Eukaryota > Metazoa > Chordata > Mammalia > Artiodactyla > Bovidae > Neotragus > Neotragus moschatus. The sequence continues at coordinate 256,437 of SJYA01002860.1, forward strand.
GCATACTGATTCTTTTTATTTCAGAACAATGTTGACATGAGTCCAACGAGATCCATCAACATCCCATCTCTGCTGACTCATTTAGCTGCAAGAAGTTCACAAATCAATTCAAAATAGAAAAATAGGGAAGGTGCAAAAAATAACAAATTATTGAAGAGATACCATGAAAAATTTCTAACATTCTTTTTAAAAAGTAAAGCAAAGATAGAAAAGAAAAAAAAAAACCTGTTTGGAAATTATTTTTAGGGGGAGACTGAGCACAAGACCCCTGTACCAGGGGTATAGTAAGCAAAAGACATAACCTTTCATCTCTAGGAACAATATATGGATGATCATGAAACTGTACAATTTGGAAATGGCTTCCCCATCACTGCTGGAATACCTGTCTCCTGCATCTCACATCTGTAGCCTAGATTTATTATCATGGAAGCTAAAGGCAGATACGTGGGACTCAGCTGTCAGCCTGTGTTGACACCATGCAGCAAAGGCTGTTCAAATGGACAGATTTTCACTGGGATGATGCCTACCTCAATCGTTAGTTCCTTACCCTTCGTGGCTTATCTGCTTTAATTTGTTTATCTTGTTTGGTCATTAGTTTTGTCTAGATTTTATATTCATTATTCTGTATCGTATCTCTGACATTTCAGTTTAGGAGGTGATTGTTTACCATATACATTGATTCTCCTAGGTCCTCAAATATTCCACAATCGATGCTAACAAGATAGTAACTACGAATAGTCATTATTTGGCTATTTTGGGACACATTCTCTGGCTCATTTTAATGCATTCTTATGTTTCCAGTCTCCTGGGGCCTCTCACATATTCCTTTTGAACCTTTACTCTTTAATGCTACTCAGACAGAGCCTTTGTACCTCTTTGGAATGAATAAAAACAGTCTATCTCAGGTGATTTAAATCTCTCTCTCATGTGCCTTTAAAAATGCACACTTTGCTTTTATCAAGCCCATATTTTGCACTTTCAAGAAAAAACACTGAAGCTGACATAGGTTGTCTTATCAGCCTGTATTATAGACGAGGGGACCAAGTAGGGACAGGCTTGTCTTCTCCGTTCCCGAGTCACAGCCACAGAAGGAATGTATTATGGATGTTGTACATCATTTGTCTGGCCTGTTTACTATTGTACTTTTTGTTACTAGTTTATCTGTTTACTGCACCTGGAGTTTGCATGCGGCCTTTAATTGGGACTGAGCAGGGAACAGTTATTCCTGGGGCCTAAGCACAGCCATGGGTTTCCTGGGAGTTTGCTAACTTTGGTGCTATCAATTTGCTAGTCCTAAGGGAGTGAACCTGGGTACCTACTGGTACCAACTGCTTCTTGCACTCTCCTTCTTTGCTTTTCTAGCTTTACTTAAGCTTTTTTCTCCCATAGTGAAGTTACCACTGGTGTCCAGTCATTGACCCATGATTAGGAAAGTCTGTGAAAGCTCCTTGGGATATTTACATGCATTCCATGTATTGGCAAAATCAGTGTGCATGGCCTTCTTTCTCTACCTTATGTCCTTAGACTACAGTTTTCATACAATAATAGTATAACATAGTCTAGTATAATGGACCTTGGTATGAAAATAGACAAGGTAGCTTTAGGTGGCTATGATTTCATGAGTAGACCTAAAACAGGCTCTGCTTCCTGTTATTCTAAAAAAACAAAACATCTCACCTATTTATGTCAAACTGCTCAGACATACTGACAAAGCAGTGAATGCAAAAATGTGGCTGACTTCTTCAGGATTGTGTGAGCAGTCAAGCATCTCCAGCCGAGTGCCAGACTATCCAGTACAAGGTCTGATACACTATGTCAGATGGCCCTGTACCCTAGACTTGCACTGGAAGAGACATAAGATGGAAAAAGAAGGCAACAGGAGTGTTTCTGCTCAGCATCATGTGAGGTTCATACACTGATAGCTTAATTCTGAGCACAAACGAGCCACCTAACCATAGCTAAGCTTTTGTGTTGTTTTTTTTTTTTTTTGCAATATTCTGTTATCCTTTCCATAATAACCAAAATACAAAAACACTTTCAAGGCAATGATAAACACTGAAGTAGAGTACAACTCCGTGTACTAGGACCCCAGATTAACCAAGTTAGATGTCTAGTCCAGGGAACAAAATATTCAAGCTTTAAATAAATACACAATAAAAATAGCACACTCTTACTATAGGGTTACTGGACTGTAGCAGTAAATGAACTGAATAAAATTTTATGGCTTCTTAACATGCTGAGGTTTTTGCAGTGTCTTCCATCTTGTAGCTTAACAACATTTTGCAGTCTGCTATCAGTGAAACTAATAGTGCAGATGAAAATTTTATGAAAAATGGGAAATCTGCATTGGGTTTTATATTATGTCAGTGAAATGAATAAAGATCATATTTTGGCATTAACAGCTAATGGTGAGAAAAGGAGTGGGGGCTGGTTACTCCATTTTGGGCCTGGAGTTGATGTTTTTTAAAGAGTCAGCTGTAATTATGATATTTGAATGCCATTATCGTTAAACTGATGAATTATTTAGGAAGAAGGTGAACAAGGCAAAGAGTTCCTCAGTGTGCTCATGCATTTGAGTTGTATTTTACCAGTCAGGTGCTCTTTTTCGAGGGCTGTATTAATCACATGGATGGTGCAGATACGTTGTATTATTACTTCTCTCAGGAAGGTCAAATTTCTCTACTACAGAGTATTTGAGGGATAAGAATAGAGGAAAAGGGGAAAAGGAATTGCTAAATAATCAATCATATTGTAAATGTTGATAGGAAGTAGTCCTTCCTCTTTGAAATGGATTGTTTTATATCTTCTATTTGAGTTGTTATAATGATCTCCTTATCAACTATTCACTGGCCTCCCAGCTTTGCTTAGCTTAAAGCAAGCTTTTTGATAAGGAAGAAATTTAATTTGAGAAAAATAAGACTAGAAGAATGATATCATGTGGATGAGAGAAATATTTAGTTTAAGATACAAGTAACTTTTCCTGCCTACATTTTCTTTAAACCAAATGTCATATTGATATTGAGCAACTTTTATTTTCTCATTTCTTTCTCTAATATTCCCTCTCCAGGAAATAGCATTTACCTGTTTCAGTAGTTTCATTCCTTAGGAGACTAAAATAATTTTCTCTGTAGATTTATTTTAAAAATTATATTTCACTTACCTGGCTTATATTGTTATGTCCCTGTCTCCAAACAGACACTTGGCATATTGAATCCTTCACAATCACTGATTACCAAGGAGTATAATTTTGTGTGTTATACAAGATGGAACATACTGGCTTTTACTTTGGAATGCTAGAGTTGATGGCATATTGTATCTTAATTTCATCCTACAAAATACAAGTAAATCTTTTGCTTCCTACACACTTTTGTGCGTTTTTAATAGTTTATAGAATAATGCATAGTTTTATAGTTTATAGATTGAATACTTTTGTTCTAGACTATTCTGAAAGTTCTTTCTGGCTCGAAGACATTTTTTTTTTTGCCCTAAAGAACCTATAGATTTTAATAATTCTAATGATGTGATCTCTCTCATTTGCCATTATTTTTGTGATTTTGTTTCTCCTCCTTTAGGGGCTAAGACTGTTTTCACTGGAGATTCTGCTATGACTCATGTCCCAGAAGAAAACAAAGAGCTCAATGCTTGAAGCTGACTTGTGTGACTTTAGGGACAACTATAAAGGATACTCTTTCCCCATGTTTCTTCTATTCAGCTTAGTTTCTTCAGAAAAGATCCAGGAATACATGACTAAACTTCTGTTTAATATAAAGAGTATGCATTTAAATAAACTACCTGTTCTACTTTACATTAGGGGGAAAATGCAGTGGAGAGTCTAAGGAGATAAAGAACACTCGACATCCAAGTGAATTTTCAGTCAATATAACAAGATTAGAACAGGGAAGTGCAAATCAAAATTGCAATGAGATATCACCTAACACTTGGAATGGCTATAGCATGTGGAGAAAAGCAAACTTTTGATAGCCAAAATAATGGCAACAACCTAAATGTCCATCAATGGATAATGAATACATAAACTGTGATATGCTGACACACACACACACATATATATGTATATATAAAATGAAATATTATCCATCCATGAAAAACAATGAAACCTTGCTTTTTAGACAACATACATAGACCTTGAATGCTTTAGGCCACGTGAAAGAAATTAGACAGAAAAAGAAAATTATCCTATGGTTTCACTTGCATGCAGAATCTAAAACAAAGCATAACAAAAACAAATAAGACAGAACAAAAGTTTTGATCTGTAAGAATAGAGAAGAGATTTATGGTTGCCTGAAGTGGGTCGTGGAGGTGAACAAAATAAATAAAAGGGGTCAAAAGGCACAGAGTCCCAAGTATGAAATGAGGAAGTCATGGTGATACAATCTACAACGCAGTGACTATGGTTAATAGTACTGTATTCCATATGTAAAAGTAGCAAGAGATGTTGAATGTTCTCATAACGGGAGAAAAAGAGTAACTATCTATGGTGTCAAATGTTAACTAGATTCATTATGGTGATCAGTTTGCAATACATACAAATATTTCAAATCACAGCATTGTACACTTGAAATTAATATAATATTATGTTAATTAAAATTGAACTAAAAATAAAGAAAAAGAAATCAACACTAAATTTTTTTTCATTAATCTTTTTTTGGGTGGTTCTTAAATTTTAGTGTTAAATATTTATGGTAAAGAATTTCCTTTCCTTAATTTTGGAAAATATTCTATAATTATTGCTTGTTAAAATACTTTTTGATTTTTTTGAAAAAAACTCAAAACAACTTATGTCACTTTTAGCTTGGTACTGTCTTTCATCTGTTTAACTAGGTTTTTCTCCTCGCCAGTGTTTCAACTACCTCACATGTTTACCAAAACCAGTCCCACACAAGCACACATAGATACGTACACTCTCATCACAAGCGGATATCAAAAAGTAACCTGTCAATTCATTCAGTATTTACATTGAATGAGTAAAATTTTATTTTCTTCAACAATATTTATATTTCATACCATTTAATGTATAATAGGGGCTTCCCAGGTGGCATTAGTGGTTAAAAAAAAAAAAAAAAAAACACCTGCCAATGCAGGAGACTCAAGAGATGCAGATTCGATCCCTGGTTTGGGAAGATTCCCTGGAGGAGGGCATGGCAACCCACTCCAGCATCCTTACCTGGATAATCCCATGAACAGAAGAACCTGGCAGGGTACAATCCATAGTGTTGCACAGAGTTTTGTACACGACTGAAGTGACTTAGCACACACACAAAGCATAATGAAAAGTAAGGATCAGGCACATATCTTATTCACATGGGAATTCGTAAGCACTAGAACTGACACAAATTAACAAATGAGCATTGTTCAGTCGCCCAGTTGTGTCTGACTGTTTGCAACCCTATGGCTGTGGCATGCCAGGCCTCCCTGTCCCTCACCATCACCCAAAGTTTGGCTAAGGTCATGCCTATTTCATCAGTGATGCCATCCAGCCATCTCCTCCTCTGACACCCTCTCTTCCTTCTGCCCTCAATCTTTCCAAGCATCAGGGACTTTACCAATAAGTTGGCTGTTCACATCAGGTGACCAAAATACTGGAGTTTCAGCTTCAGCAGCAGTTCTTTCAATGAGTATTCAGGGTTGATTTCCCATAAGACTGGTTTCTTCTTGCTGCCTAAGGGATGCTCAGGAGTCTTCTCCAGCACCACAGTTCAAAGGCATTGATTTTTTGGTGCTCTGACTCTTTACGGTCCAGCTCTTACAACCATATGTGACTGCTGGGAAGACTACAGTCTTGACTAGAGGGACCTTTGTCAGCAGAGTGATGCCCCTGCTTCCCAACACATCATCTAGTTTTGTCAGAGCTTTCCTGCCAAGAAATAGTCCTCTTCTGATGTCATGGCTGCAGTCACTTTCTGCAGTGATTTTAGAGCTCAGGAAGAGGAAGTCTCTAACTGCTTCCACTTTTTCCCCTTCCATTTGCCATGAAACAATGAAGCCAGATGCCATTATCATTTTTTTTAATATTTAATTTTAAACCAGCTCTTTCATTCTCCTCACAAGTGATTAGCTTTGACTAAAGAGTAAAATCTGAATAATAAAAAAGTGATAATATTCTGTTTCTTGTTACTTAACACAGATCCTTGTAAGATTACTATTTCTTACTTGTGTCATTTTTCTCTATTGATTTTTAATTAATAAATGTTTTCTTTTTTTCAGAAATTGTGCAAGTCATTCAGTCTTAGCTTTAGATAAGCTCTAAATTTAGTTCCACTTCCTTTTTGACAAAAAACACATATACAATCTGAATTTCATGAGAATGGCATGCTAAAAACTTTAGTGCTTGAAAACCACGTATTCATACACCGTGTTTGCATTCTTCTGGAGAGTTAACATGAATGTAGTCAATTGACAAAAATCTTCCCAAGAAATAGTCAGTACTATTTTGATTCCACTAATAAGTTCTGAGCTTATTTACTTGCTATGCCTGCCTATGGGCTTGCTATTTTTATTCAATTCTAGTTTATTAGATCACATAAAGACACTTTATTTTACTGTTTGAAGCTGCAAGAATTGACGGTCCTAATTTGAGAAAGATACAATAAGGTTCAAAATTTGTATTTACTTCTTACACCATTGGATGTGAAGTAGTGAGGATTAAAAACAGAAATCAAGTCTTTCCTTCTGGAGCTTTTTAGAATCAGAGTTAGAAAAAGTATTTCTTTGGGATTTTGTCAATCAATATTTACAAGATTTCCATGAAATGTTTAGAACTGAGGCGCTATGCTGAACAAGTCAAATGTGGCTGAATTTCACCCGGGGACGAATGTTGCAGGTATTAAATTATCCATGGGCTCCAGTCAAGCAATTCAATACTCAATCTGCTCAAAGCCCAAGGAAATAAAAATCACATAAGGAATTCCAGTTTGAAAGAATATTTTCTTTTTAATTTCTGACGTACAATGGCAGGCCATCTGACATCATGTCACATCAGCTTAACTCCCTGGCTGCAACAGACCTGTTGTGCAGTATCAGTGGGGGAAATGTACAAAGAGATTCTTGTCCTCAATCAGATTTCCCTGGTATCAGTCTGGACAGCAAGCAGTCAATCCCAATTGAGCAGGCAGATGGAGACAAAGCAGATTAATAAGTGGGTCCTCTTTATCTGAAGAGCTGGCAGGCATCATGGTTCACCAGGCACCTGAGTTATATTTTTAAATAGGTCAGCACATCGAGCGTTTACAAAGGGGAAATGGAGTTCTCTGGAAGATTGGCACCAGTAGGGAACACAATGTGGGAGGTGGAGCTCAAGGGATGCTTTGATGGAAGCAGTGGATTTGAAAGAGTGGAGGATGGAACGTAAAGACTTACTGTCTCTGTTTCATGATCCCGTTTGAAAAAAAAAAAAAAAATAGCTGTACCTTGGAAAGCACATAAAGCACATCTGGATAACATCTCTGAACCTAGTCAGGCATTTTGATTTTTAAAACTTCATATACCATTACCACTGCCACTAAAGAACCATCATCAGGGCAAAACACAGGGGTCTTATTCATTTCTTTGTTTTATTTGGCATCTTATACAGCACAGACTTCTCTGGAAGCTACACAAGAAGTAGAGAAATTGGTGCTTTAGACAAAAGCAGGTAAACATGAGCTATCAGGTTCAAGTGTAAAATAATAATATAGGAATGTATGTGTGTGTGTGTGTGTGTGTGTGTGTGTGTGTGTGTGAAAATCATTAAATTGCCTTGAAATCAAGCTCAAAAGGAAATACAATTTTGTTTTGGACAGAAACAACCAATAAACCAAAATATAAGTAACACCCTTTAATGATCCCCAAGATTCCCAAATTATACTACCTTTCCATAGGCAACAATGTGATCAATAGCTTATACTTTGAACATTAGCCTCTTTCAACCAGGAAGCTTCAGTCCCTGAAAGAAAACAAGATCAAATTTGTTACTATGCTTTCCAGAGTACGGATTCCAACAGATGGAATTGTGAGAATGTCCAAGTTTAATTATTAACTGCAAGAACAGGTGGTATATTTCAAACATCCCATTTGAAAACAAACCTTGACTTACCAAAGAAGTCCAGGGAGCATAAATGAGAACTTGCCAGTTAGCTGCTAGCTTGCATGAACGGATAATTTACAATTAAAAGGAAAAAAACAATGTCCAGTTTTTTCAAATGAGAGCATTTGTCTTTGACTTCTTTCTCTATCTGGTGGTAGATGAGGATTCTTGGGACCATGCCACATTACCCAGATTGAACAAGGCAGGATCAAGTGATTCACACTCACAGGGTTTGCCTCCACACTTGATTTGACAGCTGGAAGTCAAACTCCATTTGCTTGTGTTGTTTCCAAGGGTAGATAAAAAAGACATTTGAAAAGAATAATTTGGGACCTCTAGGGAGAATAGTGTATTGATTGAGATGAAGTGTGGAAGCCTAAAGGAGCAAATTTCTCCTAAAATGAGACTCAGGAAAATTAAGTAGCAAGGGAGCAATAAAGTAACAATAAATGCTTAATTTGGAAAGGTTTTTTAAAGTCTCCCAGAGTTATTGAATCCTCTGATCTCAGCATCTTAGATTTAGTCAGTGATTAAATGATTATCAGATATGACAGTGCAGTATGGTGAGTTTCCTCTATAATGTCTGTGAGGGAGCAAGCATTTTCTTCCCTTGAAGGATGCAGGCACCTGTATTGGTGCTAGACATCTGAGCCGTGCTGGGATGTAAAAGTGAAATGACACAACTTCAGGCTTTCTTCAAGTCATTTGAGAAACCAGAGAGAACCAGGAAGGTAGGTAGAAGCAGCTTCAGCACTGAGAGTTGAGGTCATCCTGAAATCTAGAAAGAGGAAAGTGACCATGGGAAGATTGAATGCAGTGGGTACAGACCAGTCATCTTGGGGCAGGGAGATACAAGTCAGCTGGAGTTGCTGGTAGGCCTGGATTTTTCAACTTGACAACCTGGTTCTAGGAGAGCCTGGATCACCAGATCTAGAAGTGGTGCTCTAAGGCATCCACCTCAGGTTAAAAATACAAGCAACTTTGTCTTTCCTCAGTTCTTCTCATGCCCAGCAGAAACCATTTCTAGTGCTTTTGATTCTTATTGCCCACCTCTCCTTCTCTCACACTACCTTTCAAGAGCTTAGCTATAAACATGATAGCCAAATGGATCTTCCAAGGAAACAAATGATGATCACTCCTAAAATGACCTCCATGTCCTACAGACCATCAAAGATTGATTATGTCTCTGAATAAAACATCCTTCTCTGACTTCTGGCATGACTAAAACTAGAGATGGATTTTGTTGTTCAGTCATCAAGTTGTGTCTGACTCTGTGACATACTGAAGTGCAGAGTGCCAAGGTCCTCTATTCTCCACCATCTCCTGGAGTTTGCTCAGATTCATGCCCATCTAGTGGATAAGGAAATGGAAACCCACTTCACAATTCTTGCCTGGAGAATCCCATGGACAGAGGAGCCTGGCAGGCTACAGTTCGTGGGGTTGCAAGAGTTGGACATGACTTAGAGACTAAACCACCGCCATCACTATACCATCGAGTCAGTGATGCCATCCAACCATCTCATCTTCTGTCATGCCCTTCTCCTCCTGCCTTCAGTCTTTTCCAGCATCAGGGTCTTTCTTTCCCAACGAGCCAATTCTTCACAACAGGTGCTAAAAATATTGGGCTTCAGCTTCAACATTAGTCCTGCCAATGAATATTCAGTGTTCATTTTCTTTAGGATTGATTGATTTGATCTTCTTGTAACCCAAGGGACTCTCAAAAGTCTTCTGCAGCACCTCAGTTTGAAAGCATCAGTTCTGCACTCAGCCTTCTTCATGGTATAACTCTCACATCTATACATGAATATTGGAAAAACCATAGCTTTAACTACGTGAACTTTTGTCAGCAACATGATGTGTCTACTTTTTAATACACTGCCTAGGTTTGTCATAGCTTTCTTTTTAAGGAGGAAGTGTCTTTAAACTTCATGGCTACAGTCACCATCCTCAGTGATTCTGGAGCCCCTCAAAATGAAATCTGTCTCTGCTTCCATTTTTCCCCCTTCTATTGCAATGAAGTGATGGGACCAGATGCCATGATCTTGTTTTTTAATGTTGAGTTTCAACAACTAGAGATACCAAAAATGAAATATAATCATATAGCTTTTAACCAAATATAATGAAAATACAATAAATTTAGAAGTAAAAATAAAATTGCCACTTCTGTAACATAACACATTTCATTTGCTATAGTCTCAATTGTTCAGTTTAGTCTAGCAAATATAGAGTCAACTCTGAAGAGGGGTAGAAGGATGAGTAAGACATTATCCCCACCACCAAGAAGGAAAGAAAATATTCATCTACAGTAACCATGACATACTTAGTCTAAGGAAGAAAAGAAGCATTTATTTTGACAATTCCTTTTATTATGTGAAGCATTTTTCATATTTTAACATAGACTTTAAATGTGTCAGTCTTGAGATTTTCATTATGGGCCTATGCTGTATTTTCTTAGATATTTTACTGTTTCAGATATAAAAGATGTTTCTCATATTTTCTTATTAGTAATACAGCTATAAAAACATCTTTTAATATGCTATTTTCTTCTCATGTTTTTACACTCTATTTACATGAGTATGCTAAAAGAAAAGCAAGCAGATATTATTAATATTATTTTTCCTATAGAAAAACACATATAGATCCTTTAATATTCATTTGCCTTGTTTAGTTCCTCTAGAAATATGGCACATCCCATGAAGAACTGGCTAGTTGCTCATAAAGGAACCACAGAACACTCTGGGGCAGCTTTAAGAGAACATCCTAACATCACCTAGGTGCATTTATTCTATGTATTTACATACCCTTACTCTTGAATTTGAAATCATTTTGCTGATTTTCATGCTTTGTTTTGCCTTTTTCACCCTTTCTGAGTTCTAACTTCTCTTGGTTTTACTAATGTAATTAATGCTTATGTTCAATTAATGTTCATTACTGCTCAAGAAAATTCACTCTCTGAACAATATTTCTCTGTTTTTTCTGTCCATGGGAAATACCAAAACACCTTCCCCAGCTTAGGTCAGATCTTGGTTCCCTCTATCCTTTATCTAGCCACAGTAAGGCAAGATCATGGATGAGTCTGATAATTAGAAAAAATCTGGCTTTGATATTCAAGCTGCCTTACTCCCAGGAAATGTGTGAATGGATCATAATTTTAAAAAATCAGTACATAATAAATTTCAGAAAAATTTCCCAAGCTACTTATATGTCTACTTTTTTGCTCACTGAAGGTGAAACATCATCACCTACCTGAAAAAAGCCTTTGTGTTGCATTTTCCCTTTGATTTCCTTTTTTTATTCCTTAACCTGGTCCTTCTTTTCATATTTGGTGTGAGTGCAATGACTGTATTAGAGTGAAAACCTCTATCTTGATGCTGAACAGATTTGAACTATTCATCAATTTTGTGTGTATGCTCATAATTGTATATACATATAAAGGTAAAATTTCTGCCTGCAATGCAGGAGATCCGGATTAGATTCCTGAGTCAGGAAGATCCCCTGGAGAAGGAAATTGCAACCCACTCCAGGACCCTTGCCTGGAAAATCCCATGGACAGAGAAGCCTGGTAGGCTACAGTCCATGGGGTTGCAAAGAGTCGGACATGACTGAGCGACTTCATTCACTCATAACTATATATGTAATTTTACTAGCTTTAATATAGCATATACATAATCGATAATATAATACAGAAAAAAAATCAGTGTTTTTTTCAGTCTCTTTCAATACATTTTATACAACAAGGATGGCTCCTTTCTTTCTCTTAACCTATAGATCTCATTTGTATAATTTATGTACATATGAATGTATGTATATATTCTTAGGTACGTTTTCTCTTCTGAAAATGTTATAAACTCCTGAGGACACAGATTGTGACTTGTATTCCCCTTGTATTCTATTCAGTTATTAGAATAGTACTAAGTATAATAAATATCAGGTGATTAATGAATTTATGTTAACTATTAGATANTTTGTATAATTTATGTACATATGAATGTATGTATATATTCTTAGGTACGTTTTCTCTTCTGAAAATGTTATAAACTCCTGAGGACACAGATTGTGACTTGTATTCCCCTTGTATTCTATTCAGTTATTAGAATAGTACTAAGTATAATAAATATCAGGTGATTAATGAATTTATGTTAACTATTAGATATATATCTAAGATAACTTTTAGTCTATTATCACAAATGGCCTTCAAGTTGCAATTTCTACCTATAAATGTCCTAATTATTTTACTATCATTTGCAATCTATTTGATATTTACCAAGAAAAAGCAGATGTGTTTATAGTGGCTAGCATTAAAGTTGCCAAAGAAGGCAATCATTAAGGTACAAGAAAGACTCACAATGTGTTTAAAATCAGCTCCCTCATACCAGAATAGACAGAAACTGAAGTATGAAAGCAAACCTAAAGTTCTGCCTCTTTTACCTCTGTAGCCATAATCTGCGGCAGCCTCCTTTTTTAGTTTGGTTTTTACCTTCTTCCCAGAATAGAAGACACTTCATTATGTTTCCTATTTTTTTCCCCCTTGATAAATGACTCCATTTTTCCCCAAGTTGGTTGGCAGAATGGCCAACATTAAATGTTCATTTGTTTAAACTAACAGAGTGTGGTCAGTTGATTCCCAAGGGAGGAGAGAAAGCCAAACAGGTCTAAAATGGCATCTTTTAAGAACACATTCAATTCATTATCTTTTTCATAAAGTTCACATATGCAAGCATTAATCATCATGGTGTGGCTCTGGGCAGGAAGTTCTTACCTAAGCAAGTTCTACTCTATAATATATCTTTAGTGTTTAATGGCCTTTACAGCTTAGATTTTATTGTGTGCTCACTCATCTGTTGTTTTATGAGCCAGTCTGTGTCTTTGTGATGAACTGATTAAGCAACTGGTTTCGAAGTTAAATTCATAAGCAAGTCAACACTCCATCCATGTCTAATAAGCACTTTAGCCCATTATGCTCTTATCTTTTCTCTAGCATATACAGTGTCAGGCATGGGGAAAGCTTCTGGAAGAACTTAAGACTGCTTAATAAATTAAGCTATTGAAGAACTCACGATGATGATTGAAAAATGAGAATATTAATGGAATATCTTGGTGATCTTCTTCTTTTTGCAAAATGTCATCTATGTTAAGGTGAAAAATAAACTCCAGAGGAAACAATATTCCTATGGGGAAAAAAAATAAGGATCAAGAAAAAGAACTTTCTCAGCATGCAACACGAAATAAATTAACTGAGGAATAGTTGAGGTTTTAGTCAATGAAATTATTTCAGAAGAATTTGGATGAAGATATGCCCAAGGTATTGAAGTGAATCGTATATATGTTGGGAGATAAACCTGGTGACATTCACAGTCAAAGTCCATGATGCTAATCATTATTCGAGAATGAACAATATAAGGGAGCAAAAATTGCCACCCCTAAGTGCCTCTTTGGCATATGGCTTATTTTGGGCCTGAGTACAATTCAGGCCCAAAAGACAAGAAGAAACTTCGATCTTCACCCTAACTTTCCCCCTAAAAATATAGATAGAGGGGCTATCACAGTAATAATTCTAACACCAGAGGTCTCTGCATTGAATAAGGGCTAGGGATAGAGGGAGGAATTATTAGAAACCAGAGTTGTCTTCCTACTCTTTGAGTTCTCAAAGCACTACCTTCATCATCCTTTTCTGTCTTTAGCTGAAGATGAAGTTTAAGGTGAGGGCTTTAGTCATTTTGGAAAGTTACTCACTTCTTCTGGGTCTGTCCATTGTATGCATTTTATTAAATTTTGCCTTGATTTTCTCCTATTAATGTGTCTCATGTCAATTTAATTCTTAGGCCAGTCAGAAGAATCCAGAAAAGTGGAAGAAAATTTCTTCCTCCCCAATGATAGTCTTAACTCTTTACCAACCAATTAGTTTGGTGAAATAACCAATTTGGTTGTTTTCTCTTTTCTTCCTTTCTTTCTGTTTGTGTTTATTGAATTTTTTTTAGCTCAACTTAAAGCCTTTTAATGATGACTATTTCATATATAAGCATAGTCACAGCTTCAGTTTGTTCACTGATGAAAACACAAAATTCAGAGTGAATTTGTATACTAAAAGGTAGTTTTATACCATTCTGTGTTCAGCTAC
>SJYA01002860.1:286609-467384 GCA_006410615.1 Neotragus moschatus
TCCAACTCTCACATCCATACATGACTACTGGAAAAACCATAGCCTTGACTAGATGGACCTTAGTCGGCAAAGTAATATCTCTGCTTTTGAATATGTTACGTAGTTTGGTCATAACTTTGCTTCCAAGGAGTAAGCGTCTTTTAATTTCATGGCTGTAGTCACCATCTGCAGTGATTTTGGAGCCCAAAAAAGTAAAGTCTGACACTGCTTCCATTGTTTCTCCATCTATTTCCCATGGAGTGATGGGACCGGATGCCATGATCTTTGTTTTCTGAATGTTGAGTTTAAGCCAACTTTTTCACTCTCCTCTTTTACTTTTATATAGTGCAGCACACACACAAAAAAAAAAAAAAAGAAAAAAAAGAAAGAAAGAAGGAAAAAAGAATATTTTTTAGAGCAATTTTAAGTTTGCAGAAATATTGAATAGAAAGTACAGAGTTCTCATATGCCCCTTTCTCATCTTTGCCTATATAAACTGATCCTTCTTTTATTTATATCTTGCATTTACTGTGGTATATTTGTTACATTTGATGATCTTGATGGACTTATTTGACTTAAAAGCTATTTCCTGTCATAAGGCTTGAATCTGAGCCACTCAAAGCTGTCTTTTAAAGGAATGTAGTCCATGCTGTAGCATTGGAATGTAGCTCCAATGCTTTGGCTTCCCAGTGCGAAGAATTGACTCATTGGAAAAGACACAGGTGCTGGGAAAGATTGAAGGCAGGAGGAGAAGGGGACAACAGAGGATGAGATGGTTGAATGGCATCACCAACTCAATGGACGTGTGTTTGTGCAAGCTCCAGGAGTTGGTGATGGACAGAGAAGCCTGGTGTGCTACATCCCATGGAGTTGCAAAGAGTTGGACACGACTGAGCGACTGAACTGAATTGGACTGAGTCCAATACAGAGAATGGAAGTGGGTTTCCTCCCATCTGCCAAGTGGATTGCTTGACAATTTTGAAGAGATGCAATGTTTTCTGAGGTTGCTTCCATGCTCAGCATGAAAGCAGGTCAGCTTTGATTAACAATTATTGTCATGCACAGAGATGAAGAGGATGGTTGCATAGATGAAGTCTATTTACTATATTAGACTATCAGAAAAGCACTGGATTATAGAGCTGGAGCCAGGATTCTAGGTCCCTCCAGTCTAATTTTTTTGACCTCCAAGAGCTTATCTGACCTCTCTGAACCTAAAGTGCAATAAAATAGAAAAATATTATTTTAACTTTGTTAAAGTAGCACATTGAACTAGAAGAAGTCTTAAAAGTACTTACAGCTCTGAAATGCATGATTCTAAGTGTTTTTGAAAAACATTGCTGATACAGCTTTCATCAAATCAACCAAGAGACATACAGCTGACATTTTACCTTCTTGTAGTCTCCGTGTCTGTAAGTGACTATTTCCGTAACTGACTACAATAATTTTTTTCTGGCCCAACTATAACCAAAGTTATACACTAAAAACTCCAAAAGGGGAAAACAAGATGCGGAAGAAAAAATAACTAGGATATTTTTCATTTCATCATTACACTCTATTTTGGTGACTGTCAAAAATAATATCTAATGTGTGGCGTTTTATATTTAAGCATCTGGCAGTTTGATTAATTTGATTAATTCATTTCTTAGAATTCTATCAACTCTGCCACACCACAACTTGTATAAAAAAACTTCACAAAGAAAAATAGCTTTAAAAGGAATTAAAAATGTCATTATTTGAGATTTGATGTTATTAAGTTCTCATCTGGAAAAGGCAAAATAAGGTGAACTTAGAAAATTAAGAAAAGAGGAAAAAAATAGATTTTCAGGCTAAGAATGCATTGCAAAAATATGTAACACATGCTTTAAGGCTTATAGAACATATATTGCATATAATAAATATTCTGAAGGATACTAGATTATTGGTTTCCTTAAAGGAGTATTTGTTGGGAAATACATTCTTATATTTTAGGGCAAGTCTTTGATTTCCAGTTAAAAATAAGATTGTCTTCTGCTTGGCACTCAAGTGTAGTAAGTCCAGCAGGACCCTCATGGAGNTAAATATTCTGAAGGATACTAGATTGTTGGTTTCCTTACAGGAGTATTTGTTGGGAAATACATTCTTATATTTTAGGGCAAGTCTTTGATTTCCAGTTAAAAATAAGATTGTCTTCTGCTTGGCACTCAAGTGTAGTAAGTCCAGCAGGACCCTCATGGAGAAAGTCTGCTCAAACACTGGGTTACCTCCTTGTGTCAAACATTTTGCTCTGGGGGGAGAAAATCAATCTATTTGCTGCACTAGTCATTATGCAATCTGCTATCTGGACATCATACTGCTGATATGTTGAAAACATCTCTAAACTGACAGCTTTCTGAACTGGTTTTTCCAGCTCTCCAGCTGATGAGCTTATAGCCACGCCACATTTCCCTGACCACTGCAATTTCACAAGCAGGGTCTAGTGAGGTAATCACCTGACCTCAGCAAAACCATTGTGTAAAGGGAATTTTGGTAACCTTGCTGTCAGCACAGCTGGATGGACTCACATTGCTTTCCTTTGCAGATTTGGAGTCTGTGAATTCTCGCAGCCTGAGATGGTGTACCTGGGTTCTTGCTGGCATGTGTTTGCATCTGGCTCATGCTTCTTTCTCAGGTGGTTATGCAAATGCCCATTTCTGAAAAAGTTCAGGAACACAAAAGTATATTTGCATGCAGCCTTTCTTGTGACAAAGGATTTCAGGACTGACCTATTGTTTCAAAATAGAGGTAGAAGAATCTGCAGAAGGGCAAAATCCACATACTCACCCAATACTTCCTGAGTTCTTATTGCAGGTGTAAATGCTTTTTTGGTATATGTGCACACTCAGATAACGATTGCATAAATTTGCTTATTTTATTCTAACCTTCATAGATTGTTGCAAATTCCGAGGCAAGAGTATCATCCAGAATAATATCTTCATGGAGATTTTAAGTTTTGAATGATCTCACACTTATTAAAATAGCTTCCTACTGATTGAGTACTCTCTGGACATTGAAATTGGGAAGGACAGAGACAGAAACTGAGGGGAAGGGAGGAAAGAGGTAAGGAGGCCAGGAATTTGGAAACAAAGGAAAAGAGAACAGCAAATTAATTCCTAATGGGATTAATGATGAGAGATTAGGATATTGAGTTGCTGGCCTGGTACAACTTTATTCACATTTTGAGATGAGTATTTGTCTTCTCTCACCTCCCTGTTCTGCCACCATCCCTTCATGTTCCATCTAAACTCCAATTTCCCAACTGTTTTCCCTTCTCCAGAATCCTGCTCAGGACAGACATGTTTCCTTAGAGCTGCAGACTAACCTAATAACTCCACTTCCACACCAGATCAAATGTTTCAGCCCTTTAGTTCTGACCCTCAGCTATACTGTAAAGTATGGGGAGATCTTATTAACAAATAACCAGAAACAAGTGACTAACAACAGTACTCATAATCTTAGATCTCATTGAGATATTAATACCTAAAGAACATGGGTAGAGACTGCTGCTGCTGCTAAGTCACTTCAGTCATGTCTGGCTTTGTACGACCCCATAGGTGGCAGCCCATCAGGCTCCCCCATCTCTGGGATTCTCCACGAAAGAACACTGGAGTGGGTTGCCATTTCCTTCTTCAATGCATGAAAGTGAAAAGTGAAAGTTAAGTCACTCAGTCTTGTCCAACCCTCAGCGACCACATGGATTGTTCCCTTCCAGGCTCCTCCATCCATGGGATATTCCAGGCAAGAGTACTGGAGTGGGGTGCCACGGCCTTGTAGAGACTGAGATACCTTAATTGAAATAAACAATAGAAGGGTTAACAGGTTAGGGGAGGTCTTAGTCAGAATAATCATTCTAATATTCATCAAATCAATAGGCAGGTGTCTAAATATATAAGCAATTTATGTTGTTGTTCAGCAAATTCTAGGTGTTATAATTGAATGCTCACTAAAATGGACAGTTTTTTTTTTTTAATCTAATGAAGAGAATCTTCCTTCTCACTGTATCAAGATGTGGTATCCAGAATAAAAGCAGAAGCAGTTTCATGAGAAACAAAGAGGAACTTTATGAGTCATGTGGATGTTAGGTGATAATTTAACCATTCATTGTCAACATAATGAAGTTAAACTTGACAACCTGTCAGTCACCCTTCTGTGGTCCTAAATCATATGGGTCATTCTGCAGAATTAGGAGCAATTCCAATGTGACTACCTTCTAACTGCACTGAATCTTTTCCTAAACATCAAACAATTGCTCTTAGGATCCACTCTCAATTATTAAGCAGTCTATGAATACTAGTGAGTTCAGAGACCTTGAAGCACAGACTTGGCCACCCCTTGTGCAGAGATATAAGTTAGCATGGGAAAATAATATACCTCTTATGTTTGGTCTCAACTTCTAAAGGAAAAGAGTTAGAAGAGCTAAGATGTCTCTTTAAACAAAGCTGGTGATACCTTTTTCATCCAAATGAAAAATATTTGATTTTCGTACATTTTGAGTCCTCTCTTGCTATGACCTCACTAACTATGGTCTCTTGAATATCATTCTTCATATGTATAGTGTTGAAATAAACTAAAATGATTAAGTTGTCCTGACCCCTTGACTAATACCTGGTTATTTGTTCCACAGCCCTTCTAAGGCAAGTCTCTATGAGATAGCTTGAGAGAATCCCTTTGAATCCTGAACTGCACTGAACTTACCTCTTTGATGTTTTGTCTTTAACATAGCCTACATTATTAACTGCAAAGAACAAGACTGGTTGAACTCTGCATCTTTGCTTTAAGCTCTTCAGGTAAGCAGATGAGAACTTTTGCTGANGGCAGAGGAGAGCCAGGGCCTTTGATTCCCCACCAGGTACCAATTTACAAGGAATTAATTGACATCAACTGAATATAGAACAGGAACTGAGACAACTCCTTGGGGAGTACAAAGATACTCAGGAGCTGCCAAACAGAAATCTGGAGAAAGAAATTACAATAACAGCCTCCATTTATTGAGAAGCTATTACGTGCAAGTCACATTGCTTGACATTTTATGAAATGTTATCTAATGCTCACAATATCTCTGCAAGGTAGATATTATTCATTTCATTTTCCAATTGAAGAAAAAGATTCAGTGAAGTTAATGAACTAGCCCAAGGTCATAGAGTTAGAAATAAGACTCACACTGAGCTATGCTGAACCAAAACTCATATTCTGTCTGTTAAACCAAATTTTCTCAAAGGAATATGTAAGTTGTAGAGGCCATGTTTGATCTGACCCAGCAAGCTCAACTAATGGAAGCACATAGGGGGTAGATTCAGATGATCTAATTGGACATGATTATGGGAAACTTTTCATGCTGGACTAATGAGTGAGAACTTTGATAAGGACTCATGGACTAATAGAGACACATTTGAAAACTGCTGCTTCAGAAAAGGGTCTCTTGTAGTGAAGGCTATGTGATCAATCAGTTAGAAGATTGATGAAGACATAGATATCAAAACAAGAGTTTGCTGTTTCCTAATTGCTCAAATTTCTTTATAATACTCAGAACTATTCTGGCAGGAGAATTGGAAGGGCAACTTCAAGTCCCCAGCAGATACTTTGCCTTCCTGCAAAGCTAGTATTAATTTTCAGCTGGTACTTCCTGCTGAAAACTCTTTTGACTGGTCACATATCTGTTCTGATGGATGCTGCAATTTTGGATAAAACTCTTTTGTATATCTAAAATAAATTTAAGCTTTTAAAGGCATCTTATTGCATCATGTGTGTTTCCCTGTTGGTATTGTTTAGTTACTAAGTCATGTGCAACTCTTTGTGATTTCATGGATTGTAGCAGGCCAGGCTTCAGTTCTCCATTTCCCAGAGTTTGCTAAAACTCAGGTTCATTGAGTTAATGGTGTTATCTAGTCATCTCATCCTCTACCACTGCCCCCTTCTCCTTTCACCCTCACCAGCTTCAGGGTCTTTTTCAGTGAGTCAGCTCTTCCTGACTCAAAGCAGCAGGACTGACTGCTTTGATCTCTTTGCAGCCCAAAGGACTCTCAGAAGTCTTCTCCAGCCTCAATTATTTCGTGTTCAGCCTTCTTTAATCATCCAACTCTCACATCCGTACATGACTACTGGAAAAACTGTGTGTGCTCATTCCCTCAGTCATGTCCAACTCTTGAGACTCCATGGACTGCAGCCTGCCAGGATACTCTGTCCATGGAATTTTCCCAAGCAAGAATTCTGGAGTGAGTTGCCATTTCTTCCTCCAGGAGAGCTTCCCCAGCCAGGGATCAAACCTGCCTCTCCTGCATTTTCTATAACAGCAGGCAGATTCTTTATCATTTAGCCACCAGGGAAGCCCATTATAGCCTGACAGACTATAGCAGAGTCAAAATCATAGCTTTGACTGTACGGATCTTTGTCAGCAAAGTGATGTCTCTGCTTTTTAAAATGCTCTCTAGGTTTGCCATAACTTTCCTTCCAAGGAACTAGTGCCTTTTAATTTCATGACTGAAGTCACCATCCGTAGCAATTTTGGAGACCAAGAAAATAAAATTCATTAGTAGATCTAATACTAGTTAATCTAATATTAATGTTACAAAAACCCTGGAACTTTACATTTTGTTGTCACTGCTTTCTGAGCACAGCAAATGAGGCTGTTCAGCATTTTGCTCCTGTTTACCTTTTCCTTGCTCTAGTTTCCCTCCATCTTCCCACCACTCATTAATAGACACAAGTCATTTCTAAGGGCTCAGAGAGCTTTTTGTCTTTTCTGCCCCTTCTCTGGGAACTCCCTCTGCTCCCTGGAACACTTCTGTTCAATTTTTAAATAATCTTAAAAACAACCTTATGTAGAATATTACCATATTTATGCTACAATAGACTCCTGTACTTAAACATCTCAAAAGAATTATATTTTTTGGCTGCTGTTAATTTGATTTCATGTTTCCCTTTAAACTAGAAATTTCTCATAGGCGAAAATCCTGATTTTCAACAGAGGTTTGATTTTTTCCAAGCTGTAAAAGCATAGGAACTCTTTCATAAATATTTTCAGGAGAAAATATTGAAGAAAAGAAGAACAGAAAAATGAAAGAAAGGTGAGAAGGTGATGGAAAAGAAAGACATATTTATGCATGAGTGAATTAAATCTGCTAGTAGCTGTGTTTTTTTTGTTTTGAGATTTCTACTGTCTCAATTTGTAGTTGGTTAAAGAGGGAGGTTGATTGTTTTACCTTAATGTGGATACCAGTTATATTTCCCCATGTATACCAAGTGCTACCAGCCAAGAAATACAATATATGTGTGGGTCACTGGGAAACTCAATCATGTATAAATATTGAATGAGTACATAAGAATCCAGATTCAAGTAGAATTTGATCCTTGTTTAGACTGAAAGCTTTTTAGCGAATTATTGGGAATGTGTTACTTAAGGAACGAGATGATGATGATTTACCATAATTTTTAGCTTCTATGCCTTGCGCAATATCTGCCTCATAGCAATGTTTTATTTAAAGTGTAGGTGAATATTAAAACAATATTCTGTACCCTATGCTTGTTGACTGAGCCCTGATTTTATTACTAAGTAGTGCAGTCCATGGGATCGCGAAGAGTCGGACACGACTGAGCGACTTCTCTTTCACTTTTCACTTTCATGCATTGGAGAAGGAAATGGCAACCCACTCCAGTGTTCTTGCCTGGAGAATCCCAGGGATGGGGGAGCCTGGCGGGCTGCAGTCTCTGGGGTCGCACAGAGTCGGACACGACTGAAGCGACTTAGCAGCAGCAGCAGCAGTGCTATATAACCCATGTGAGCCCCAGTTTCCTCTGAAGAGGAACAAATGTATATCTACTTCCTTTTACTGTTCTGAAGATTACCAGAGATAATATATTTTAGAAGACTGATTTTTTAAAACATTAAAATACTTAGGAAATGTGAATTATAGCTATTAGGAACAGACTGAAATAGGTTAATCAGTACTCCTTATAAGCAATAGCAATTTTGAGGAGGCAAATGAAAAAGAGTTATTGGTAAATATTAAATATTATGAGGATTAATTCTAAGGATCAATTTACCTTTTTTCCTAGTTTCATATCTCAAATTATTCTTTTCATGCCTTATCATCTTATCAGTTAAAATTGTCTGTACTTAGCCTCACATTGTAAATATGGCCAAGAAGTTAAAACAGCCAAGGTATAGCTTAGAGAGATCCAAATAAATAGATCACTGCTGACAGATTTGTCTCCATAACGATCTATCACCGAAACAAAAGAACTTCCACTAGTAATCTATAAATAGCAGTTGAGCGCTAAAAGAAATTTCTAAGAAATATGCCATATCAATTACTATAGAAGCTGTGCTTTTTAAAATAAAAATTTATCAACTTGTGTCTGATTGGATGCAGTTCGTCAAAAACTATGGTTCTATTCGGTTTAGCATTGATCCACAGGAGCTGAAGTGCTGGGTTTAACTCTTGTTTTGTAACTTTTATTAAAAAGTTCTTCACCCATTTCTCCCACACCTCTGACACCACCAATGTGTTCTTTTGCATCTATTAGCTTGGCTTTTTGTTTATTTATTTGATTTTAGATTCCTTATATCAGAGAGAGAATATATATTTGTCTTTCTCTGACTTATTTTGCTAGCCTAATACCATTTAGATCCATCCATATTGTTGAAAATGGAAAGATTTCATTGTGTTTTAATGGATACAATTATTTAGGTATATATCATCATTTTTTTATCCATTCATTCATTGAAAAACATTTAATTTGTTTTCATATCTTGGCTATTGTAACTAATGTTGCAGTGAACATACAGGTGTACATATTCTTTGTGAGTTAGTGTTTTCATCTTCAGATAAATACCTAAAGTAAAATTTCTGGTTCCTACTGTAGTTCCAGTTTTAATTTTTTGAAGACGCTCCATACCTTTTTGAAGAAGCTTCGTAATTTTTTGAAGATGCCATAAAGGATGAACCAACTTATATTCCTCCTAACAATACACAAGGGCTCATTTTTTTCCACCTGCTCATCAACAATTGTTATTTCTTGTCTTTTTGATAAGAGCCATTCTAACAGCTGTAAGATGATATCTCATTGTGGTTTCGATTGCATTTCCCTGATACTGGGCATCTTTTCATGTACTTGTTGGTGATCCATATGTCTTCTTTGAGAAATGTCCGTTCAGATTTTCAGCCCAAGCCCAATTTTTAATTGGATTTTTATTTTTTTCTATAGAATTGTGTGAGTTCTTTATGTATGTTGGATATCAACTTATCAGATACATGATTTACAAATATTTTCTCTCATTCATTAGATTGTCTTTTCATTTTATTGATGGTATCTTCTGCTGTGCAGAAAGTTTTTAGTTTGATATAGCCCCACTTATTTATTGTTGCCTTAGTTGCTTTGCTTTGGTGTCAAGTTAAAAAAAAATCACCTCATTAGAACTGATTTAAATGTATTCTTAATGGCTGAGTAATACTCCATTGTGTATATGTACCACAAGGAAGAGGATAGGATGATTTGGGAGAATAGCATTGAAACATGTAAAATATCATATATGAAACGAGTCGCCAGGCCAGGTTCAATGGATGATACTGGATGCTTGGGACTGGTGCTCTGAGACGACCTAGAGGAATGTTACGGGGAGGGAGGAGAGAGGGGGGTTCAGGATGGGGAACACGTGTATACCTGTGGTGGAAACATGTTGATGTATGGCAAAACCAATACAATATTGTAAAGTAATTAACCTCCAATTAAAATAAATTTATTTAAAAAAATAAAAATGAATCACAAAGGTCTATGTCATGGAGCTTAATGCCTGTGTTTTCTTCTAGAATTTTCACAGTTCCAGGTCTCACTTTAAATCTTTAATCAATGTTGAGCTATTTTTTGTGTATTGTACAAGATAGTGGTTGAGCTTTTGCATGTGACTGTCCAGATTTCCCAATATTATTTATTGAAGAGCCAGTCCTTTCCCCATTGTATATCTTGGCTTCTTTGTTGTAAATGATTGGGTTTATTACTAGGCTCTCTCTTCTGTTCCTTTGGTCCATATTTCTGTTTTTATGTCAGTCGCGTACCTTTTGATTATTATAGCTTTGTAATATAGTTTGGAATCAGGGAGCATGATGCCTCCATCTTTGTTCTTCTTTCTCAATGTTGCTTTGGCTGTTTAGCACTGTTTTTGTTTAATACAAATTTTAGCATCATTGCTCTATTTCTGTGAAAAAATACTATTGAAATATGATGGATATTACCTTGAGTCTGCAGATTACTTTGAGTAGCATGGACATTTTAACAATATCTATTCTTGCAATTTATAAGAATGTCAAACCTCTCCATTTATTTGTCTCTTTTTCAAGTTCTTTCATTAATGTCTTGTTAAGATATTTCTTGGTATATATCTGGTGTCTGTCAAAGTAGGAACCAGGAAGAAAGTGTTACTAAGAATAGTAATGAAAAACTTGTTGCTGCTTGGAAGGTGACTGACAAAAAAGAACTAATCCTCCTTGAGTTCTTTCTTAGCACCAGACAAGCAAGGGCTTGTTGATATGGAGGCCATTGTTGTTCTTTAGTCACTAAGTCCTTTAGGACTCTTTGTGACTTCACAGACTGCAGCAGACCAGGCTTCATTGTCCATTAGTATCTCCGAGAGTTTGCCCAGACTAATATCCTTCAAGTCAGTGATGCTATCTAATCATCTCATCCTTTGCCTCCCCCTTCTCCATTTACCTTCAATCTTTCCCAGCATCAGGGTTTTATCTAATGATTCAGATCTTGGCAACAGAGCACCAAAATATTGGGGCTTCAACTTCAGCATCAGTCCTTTCAATGAATATTCAGTGTTGATTTCCTTTAGGATTGACTGGTTTGATCTCCTCGCTGTCCAAGAGACTCTCAAGAGTCTTCTCTAGCACCACAATTTGAAAGCATAAATTCTTCAATGCTAGGGCTACTTTATGTTCCAAATCTCACATC
Organism: Neotragus moschatus; assembly: GCA_006410615.1. Lineage (NCBI taxonomy): Eukaryota > Metazoa > Chordata > Mammalia > Artiodactyla > Bovidae > Neotragus > Neotragus moschatus. The sequence goes on from SJYA01002860.1 coordinate 297,554, forward strand.
CTTACATGACTACTGGAAAAATCATAGTTTTAACTATGTGGACCTTTGTCAACAAAGTGATGACTCGGTTTTTTAATATGCTATCTAGGTTTGCCCTAGTTTTGCTTCCAAGGTACAAGAGTCTTTTAGTTTCATGGCTGCAGTCATCATCTACAGTGATTTGGGAGCTTTAGAAAATAAATCTGTCATTGTTTCCAATTTTTTCCCATCTATTTGCCATGAAGCGACGGGACTGAATGCCATGATCTTAGTTTTTTGAATGTTGACTTTTAAGCCAGCTTTGCCACTCTCCCCTTTCACCCTCTTTGCTTTCTGCCATAGAGTTGTAACATCTTCTTATGACATTGTTGATATTTCTCCTGGCAATCTTGATTCCAGCTTGGGTCTTCCCACTCAGCATTTTGCATGATGTACTCTTCATATAAATTACATAGGCAGGATGAAGTTTATATATACAACCTTGAAGTTTACACCTTTCTCAATTTAGAATAAGTCTGTTGTTTCATGTCTGGTTCTGTTGCTTCTTGTCCTGCATACAGGTTTCTAAGAAGACAGGTAAGGTGGTCTGATTTTCCCATATCTTTAAGAATTTTCCACAGTCTGTTGTGATCCACACAGTCAAAGTCTTTAGTGTAGTAACGAAGCAGAAGTCAATGTTTTTCTGGAATTCCTTCATTTTCTCCATTATCTAGTAGACGTTGACAACTTGATCTCTGGTTCATCTGCCAATCTAGCTTGTACACCTGGAATTAATCAATCACATACTGTTAAAGCATAGCTTGAAGTATTTTGAGCATTACCTTGCTAGCATGTGAAATGAGACTAATTGTGTGGTCATTTAATTGTGTGGTCTTTTGAACATTCCTTGGCATTGCCCTCCTTTGAGATTGGAATGGAAACGGACCTTTTCCAGTCCTGTGGCCACTGCTGAGTTTTCCAACTTTGCTGACATATTGAGTGCAACATTTTAACAGAATGATATTTAAGGATTTAAAGTAGCTCAGCTGGAATTCCATCACCCTCATTAGCTTTGTTTGTAGTGATGCTTCCTAAGGCCCACTTGACTTCACACTCTAGGATGCCTGGCTCTTGGTGAGTGATCATACCATAATGGTTATCCAGTCATTAAGAAATGTTTTGTATAGTTCTTTTAGTATTCTTGACACCTCTTCTTAATCTCTTCTGCTTCTATGAGGCCCGTGCAGTTTCTGCACTTTATTATGTTCATCTTTGCATGAAATGTTCCCTTAGTATCTGCAATTTCCTTGAAGAGATCTCTAGTTTTTTTCCATTCTATTGATTTCCTCTATTTCTTTGAATTGTTCTCTTCAGGAAGCTTTTTTATCTCTTGATAGTCTCTGGAACTCTGCATTCAGTTAGGCATATTTTTCCCCTTCACTTCTGTTCTTTTATCTGGTATTTGTGAGGACTCCTTGGACAATCATTTTGTCTTCTTGTGTTTCCTTTTATTGGGGATGGTTTTGGTCACCACCTCCTATACAAACCTCTGTCCATAGTTCTTTGGGTGCTTGTCTATCATTTCTAATCCCTTGAATCTATTCATCACCTCCACTGTATAATTATAATGTATTTGATTTAGGTCATACCTGGATGGTCTTGTGGTTTTCCCTGAGTTCTTCAATTTAAACCCAAATTTTGCAAATAAGAATACCATGATCTGAGCCATAGTCAACTCTAGGTCTTATTTTTGCTGACTGTATAGAACTTCTCCATCTTCAGCTGGAAAGAATACAATCAATCTGATTTCCGTATTGACCATGTAGTGATGTTGACGTGTAGAGCTGTCTCCTGTGTTGTTGAAAGAGGATGTTTGCTATGACCAGTGCATTCTCTTGGCAAAACTGTTTGCCTTTGCCTGCTTCATTCTAAGGCCTAACTTGCCTGTTCCTCCATGTATCTCGTGACTTTCTACTTTTGCATTTCAGTCCCCTATGATGAAAAGAACTTTTTTTTTTTTTGGTGTTAGTTCTAGAAGGGCTTATAGGTCTTCGCAGGTCTTACAGGCCTTGACAGAATCAATATGCGTGTATTTTCATTTAATCCTTGCAAGGGAGTGATTAGAGTTTTACTATTACAGAGAAGGTAATTAGGGCTTAGTGAGCCCAGGTAACTTGCCTAAGGCCCACTAACCTGCATGCTAAGTGACACAGCACGTATTGAAACCAATGTCTCAGATACTTATTGTAGGTTATGCCAAAACTCTTCCATTTACCTCCAGAATGTCTCTTCAAATTGTCAGTCTTTCTTTTAGTCCTGCATGGCTGATTTGTATGTAATGTAGCATACTCCCATGCCCTCTGGCCTCTGTTAGGTTTAATTGATAGAAACCTCAGAAGAAGATGGGAAGGAAAGATAAAGGAGAGGGAAAGGGGTATTTCTTACCTGGCTCTTTTGCTGTGAGATCCCCTTGGGGCATCTGTGTCCTTAAATAGAAGACCACCACGTTTCTCAAGGTGGCCTGTTTAATAGAATACCATCCTTTTGGGTCTTGGTCACTTTATCTTCTCCTTGTTCTTTAGGCTTAGAGGTGGTAACAGGTCTCCAGGTGCTGACCCCGGTTCCTGAGCTACTTGCGCTTCCTCTATACCAGCCTGCTCCTTTGTGTTAGATCCTCCTGGAATTACCATAAATTGAGTATGCCATCTGTTTCCTATGACACTTTGGCTGATACAGGTGAATCTGGAATGCCTTTCTCATGTAGAAAGCTGCATAAAAATACAATGCCAGGTAAATACTTTCTCTAAAATTCATAGCACCACAATAGTGTTGCTAAATCTGCTTTTAAAAGTGAATTGAAGTTTAAAACTGTTTGTGACTTAAGAACTCATACCTAAGAATGAGTGCTCTCCTAGCACTGTGTTCCCCAGACAAGAAGCATGCTATGACTTTTAATCATGAAAAATGCATTCACTGCAGAAATTCAACACTTCCTCCATGAAGTTTATGTAGAGAATGTTTTCAGTCAACAAAATGCTTCAGAGCAGTGAGTAAAATTTTAGAGGAAAAGCAGGTTTTGGGGGGGGATGCTGGGGGAAATACCAATTAAGGATCATGTTTTTCAATGTCTGTCTTAAACTACAAGAAACACATGTATCCTTCAATGAGAAATCATTGGAGATACGGTTAAGTGCTTGTAATATTTGCTTATTTTGTGATGAAATAAATTTCTTAAAAAACTAATTGAAAAAAAATTTTTAACAACCTTCTTAGCACAAACTATATACCTTTCTTAGTAAAAAGTAAATGAATAAAAATAAATAGTTCTTGGATTTATTTTTTTCTGTTTTTTGTTTGTTTGCTTGCTTGCTTAGCTCTTCTTTCTGTTTATTGTAACAGGATTTAAATAAAAGGAAAATAGTGTTAAGATAAAATTATGAGAGTTTATTTTATATACTGTTATGAGTTTCAGAGAAATCCAAATTAAGCTTAAAAATAGGTGGTTTTATATAGCCTACAGAGAAGGCTACAGAAATAGCCTACAGGTAGAATAGCCTACAGAGAAGGCTATTCTAATTCACACATCAAAAAGTTTGAAACTTTACCTTTGAGAATTTAAACAAATACCCAGGGACAACTCCTTTAAGTTTAATAAGAAAAATTTTATTTTCTTAGATTCATGTCAAGAAAAGAAACCAAGTTCTTATTCTTCTTAGAAATGAAATCCAAGAATAAACCACACTATATTTCATTTTAAAATGCTAAAAATTATTAACAATTAAATTATTTAAAAACTATAACCCCAAGGGAGAAATAATAAATAATGATACAATTTGAATTACCTTTAAGAATACATTTGACAATGGCAACAATATTGCCCTGTGGATTATCCATTCCAACCTGCTTCGTCATACCTAGGGCCAGATTCTCCCTGTTTCCTGCCTTTGCAGCTGTCCCTTCTATTGCCAAAGTAGTCTTTTGAGTGCCCCCTGACAGTTGAATTCACTGGTTCTCAAATTTTAGTGCCTGAATGAAACTTCTGGAGGATTTCTGGTAAAATAAGTTTCCTGAATTCTCCTCCTCTAATTCAGTAGAGGCCTAGGAATCTGTAGTTGAGCAAGCACCTCAAGCTTCCTGATGCCTGTGGCTGGAGAACCAGTTCAGGAGTAAATGTGAATTTTATATCCTCTAGGATTTTGTATTCATCTTGGTCATAGAGAGGAGCCGGTAGATTAAGGAGATCAAGGTATTCCATCTAGCACAACTCTTGACTCAGCAACAAGACTCACTCTATACAAATGTAGCTTTTTGGGGGGTGTCCTCCTCCCAAAAAACAGAATTCTACTTGGTTCTCAAGCTGAGGGGTAACCTTGGCTCTCAGATGTGCTAACTGGGTAGTTTGTGTTTTGCTGTGTCCTGTCCAAGTTATCTCTGGTGTCTATCCATTCTTAACCAGTCTCTCTTAAGACTTGATGTTCTCAGTGAAAACTTGCTAACTGCTCCAAGTGTTTGCTCATGCATGTCTACAGATCACCTCTCTTCAACTTCTCCTTACCCTGAGTTACCATTATTTCCTGTTGGGTCCCTTGTCTTGAAAGAAGAATGGCAGAGTAGTTGATTTTACATGTACCAGAATCAGACTCTCGGAACTGGAAACTTGATTCTGTCCTTTACTAGCTGGTTGACCCTGAGTATGTTACAGACGTCTCTAACTCATTTTCTTTCGTGTAAAGCAATATTGGTGATTATTCATAATATTGTTCAGAGAATTAATGTGATAATATGCACAAAACACAGTTTCTACCACATATTAAGTACTAAATAAGTATAAGCTAGTAGTATTATCAAAGTGATTACCTTATTAATTGCACAGTTTAGTATGATCTCATGGAAGAATGGACTCTCTCAGTCACCTGCCATTCTTGGTATCATCCTAGAAGGAGGAAACAGCTACTTCTGGTCTATATCCCTCACACTCTCGGACAATCAGTCAGCTGTCTGAGAGTAACAGCTACTTGAGGTTATTAGCAATGTCTTCCTACTTCTCTATCCTTTGTACTTTTCTGTAAAAAGAGGCTTCCAATCTTTTGTTGTTAACACACAAAGACATGGATAAGGCTCCTAAAATTTCAAACTTTTCTTTTGTGGGTTTCTTCCTTTGTTGGTTTGCCAGAACGATTATGTATCAGAGATTATCTGGCTAGAGTTAGCAGTTCACTTGACCTAAAATGAAGAGTGAAGTAACTTGAAATGAAAACCATAAAGGGGAAAAAACCTTATCAAGAAGAGGAATGGCATAGATTGTGTCAGATTTCTAGCCATTCACGTAAGAAGTATTTGCATGCATGATAGGGTGTGCGTGAACTCTCAAAATTGTTAGCACTACCAAACCAGTCTTCTCCAGACTCCACTTGGGGCAGCAGGCTAGGCTCTTGCCACATGTTCTTTGGAAGGCGGGCTTTCCCACTTCACACATTTCACCATTGCATGGATTCTTCCACAAACTGAATTTCAAAGGTAAAGAGAAGACGGGGTGCTAGTCTAACACTGCCTCTTAACCTAACATAGTTTGCGATGCGGAGAAGCATAATTAGTGGCCTCTTTCCTGTACTTTGGTGATGCTGAAAGGCCCTGATTTGCTCCCTCTCCCTGAGGAGGCAGCTGTGTTGTGGTGATATCAGTCCATCCGATTCAGCAGCAGCCTGCAAGGTCCCGTGTGACATGGAATAATGTCCCAGAAATCTGCACTGCCAGAAAGGCCCAGGGATAAGCAGAGCATTTGTGGCTCTGGGGCCCGACCTGAGGTCTGCCTGGGACGTCTCCATGTAAATGAGTGCTGGGGACACGATTTGGACGGCTTAATCCTGCATTGTCAGGAAGGCTGGAGCCAACGTAAGCTCCAGACACGCTTTCATTCAAAACTGGAATACAATTGGACTATCTCAACTTCTATTTCCCATTATCTCCCAGAGACCTGCAACAGTTTACTAGGAAGAAAGAAAAAAGGGAGACGGGAGGAAAAAAAGACCAGTCTCTATCCCCACTGAAATCCTGTTCAGAGGATTTGCTGCAATGGCATTCCAGCTTCAAATAAGACTGATTAAAATAAAATTACTCAGTCTCCTGACCCATAGCAAATTTCATGAGCTGCAATTTGTCTAGTAGTTGAGCTGTGAGTACAGTCTGATTGGCTATAATTTAGGTTTATAGTTCCTTTTTCTTTTTTTCCCCTTTAAACACAGTAGAACCCAGAGATCCTGAAGTAAAGAACTTTAGAAAGGAAAAAGAAGGATTTAGTAAAAGCTTAGAAAAAAATGGAAATAAAAAAATTATGTTAACGGTTTGCTTTCTAAAACCTTGAATTCTCAGTGTCTCTAGAGCTTTGCAGAGGGAGAATGTCCTTGCTTTGTGCTTGAGCTTTCCATTCTAAACTTCCTAGTTGTGTTTGCCCTGCTAGATTGTCTTTGTCTTTTTTTTTCTTTTTCTTTTTCTTCTGTAGTCTTTGTGTCCTTTTTTCTCTCTTTACATCTCTGATTTCTAGGTCTGTGAACCATGGTAGATTTTCCAGCTCTGAAAATACTGAAGACCCACAGTGCCAAGAATTTCCAACCTCTCCTCCAGGGAAAGTGACTTTTTCTTTCCAGGCTCAGCCAGTTTGCCAGAGTTATCGGTGCTCTTGGAGACAAGCTTGCTTCCTTTCCAAACGAGCAAATGGCCTGTAAGTCACATTAGCAGTCCTGGCTGGAGGGCATTGTGGAAAATGCCTTTGACCTTCTATCATTCCAGGTGTTGGGACAAGTCTTTTCAATATCCAGAAAGGGAAATGCATTCAGGGGACAGAAACAGTGGGTAACAGTTGCCTGTTTTCTCCTTACAAAGCAGAACCACAGAGATTGATATATATATATGGTAAATCTGGCCTTAGGACTGCAGTCCTATTAAGACGTCTCAGGTGAGTTAGAGTGAAGTATGGTGATCAGTTCAGTTGCTCAATCGTGTCTGATTCTTTGCGACCCCATGGACTGCAGCATGCCAGTCTTCCCTGTCCATCACCAACTCCTGGAGTTTACTCAAACTCATGTCCATTGAGTCGATGATGCCATCCAACCATCCAATCCTCTGTCATCTTCTTCTCCTCCTACCTTCAATCTTTCCCAGGATCAGGGTCTTTTCAAATGAGTCAGCTCTTTGCTTCAGGTGGCCAAAGTATTGGAGTTTCAGCTTCAGCATTAGTCCTTCCAATGAATATTCAGGACTGATTTCCTTTAGAATGGACTGGTTGGGTCTCCCTGAAGTCCAAGGGATACTCAAGAGTCTTCTCCAACACCACAGTTCAAAAGCATGGTGATATGAGAGGTCAAGTGAAGAGACAATTGGAAACACAGGCTGGTGTCCAGCCTTTTCAGTGATACATCTCTATGACTGAAGAGTAATTATATACTTTGGATACAGAACTTCCTTAATTTTCTCCAAGATGAAGAGACACCCCAGCCCTTCCTTTCTCTAACCAGAGCTCACCTCTTGGCAGTCAGGGACTAAAGAGGTTACCTGGGGGCAGCAGTTAAAGAGCAGATGGGCCCGGGCACAATTCCCATGGCTGTGATGGTGTCTTCTGGTAGCCATGGCCTGGTGAGTTCTTCGAAGGAGGGGATGAGCAACACCATCTTTATTCCCTTGGAGGCATTTATGATATTTCTTTATCTGGATAAAGGATTTTAAAGTTTTACTTCCCTAGAGGTACATGGAACACAGTAGATTTTCAATTAAAGGCTGTAGAAAGGTGAATGACTCCATGGAGCTTCTCTGCTGTAGACAGAGAGTGTTCTGAGTGGGGAAGGACCCCAGCAGCCTGCTGGGGGCCTCTGCTGTCGGGGAGACAAAACAGGAATGCAGAGAGCATTGCCTGCCTCTGGAACTCCTTACAACCATCCACTGTTAGGCAAAAAGAAATTTAGAAGACCTCTGCCAGAATAATGGATTCAGGAATTCCTTCCCTTTCCCATTTTGCTCTCTAGATGAAAAGAAGCTACTTCTGTGGAAAGTAAAACAGCTTGGGTTCAGACAAAATTTGGCCTGAATATGAGTGCTACAGGTTGCATGTTAACTGGGACAAATTGCTTTGCATCTCTGAGGCTGAGTTTCCTTTTCTAGAAAAAGCAAATAAGACAATCTACCTTGCAGGAATGTTAGGAGGATTAAATAAAATGAGGTCTCTAAAACTCTTGGTACCTAGTAGCATCTTAATAAGTGAGCTTGGTTATGATAAAAAAACATATGAAGAACACTTGACACTCTTCTGTAGAAATCTCTCGCTCTAATTCACTTCTTCTCATATATTGCTTAAGGCCACTCTAAAAAGGGGGAGATTTTTAACTGCCCATGCTTATTTTAAAATATGTAATCATTAGAGAGTCTAAATGGGAATCTACTGTTCTTTCTATTTTATAGAGTCTCATTAATTTGATATTCAGAAGAACATGGAAAATTGATTCCAATTGTAAGTCATTTAATTTTTTTATTATGAAAAGATTCAAACTTATGCATAAGGAGGTTAATGAAATCCATGTACCCATCAGCCATCTTCAGGTAGGATGGAAACCTAAACTCTGACAGTCTCATAGGACTTCACATTTCCATATTTCCACCTCCAGATGACAAAGATGACCTGGACTTATATTCTTATTTTATACTTGAGAAAACTGAGATTCCTAGGGATTGTTATTTGTCCAAAGTCACATTTAATCTGAAAGTGGAATCCAGCCCAGGGCCCAAATCTGATGCCCACTCCACAGCTTGCCATGGATAAAGATGGGAGAAGAAGCTTGAGAGGTAATCCAAGTGTTAGCTTGGCTACTCTCTCTTTATCTGTGTCTTTCATCCTCTTAAAAGAGCAATTAAAATAGTTACTGACTCCTGACAAGTAGCTGTTTTCTAGAAAAATTTACTTTGTGTAACCCAGAGTGTATTTCAGATTTCAGAGTGGCAGTTTTCATGTTTAATTCAGTTCAGTTCAGTCGCTCAGTCGTGTCCGACTCTCTGCGACCCCATGAATCGAAGCATGCCAGGCCTCCCTGTCCATCACCAACTCCCAGAGATCACTCAGACTCACGTCCATTGAGTCAGTGATGCCATTCAGCCATCTCATACTCTGTCGTTCCCTTCTCCTCCTGCCCCCAATCCCTCCCAGCATCAAAGTCTTTTCCATGTCAACTCTTCGCATGAGGTGGCCAAAGTACTGGAGTTTCAGCTTTAGCATCATTCCTTCCAAAGAAATCCCAGGGCTTATCTCCTTTAGAATGGACTGGTTGGATCTCCTTGCAGTGTAAGGGACTCTCAAGAATTTTCTCCAACACCCTATATGCAAAAGCACACTGGGTTGGTTATACTAGTTCCACTTAATTTGACGATAGTCAGGAAATTTTTCTCATTGGTAATACTCCTTAGTCAACATAAAAGGTGATGTCAGATTAAAGAGTTTCTCTCTCTAAATTGCTGAACATCCCAAGGAATGATCATTGGTCAATTCTGAAAACCCAGGAGAGTTTTGGGTTTTTGGAAGACTGGACACCAGAGGGTGCTAAAGAGCTGCACAATTTACTTCTGGGTCTTTAAGAAGTTTCCATGGTGATGGGGTCAGCGGGCCTTGAGAGGAGAGTTGAGAGTGTTTAGTGCTGGAGGATGTTTTCCCAGCTTCGAGCTCTGTTGGAGGCATCTGCCTACCTGGAGCCACAGGCCATGTTAATGGACCGCGGTGTGCCATTGCCTGGTTGCTGCTGACTTGACAGTTGGTTTGGTCAATCCCATTGATTGTGAGGAAGTCAACTGTTAAAAATAGAATCAATGGTGCTACCACCAGCTCACTAGCCATTTACAGGCACTCATAAATACTGAAAATGACTGCCCAGAGGCTGAGCTTCCAGGCTTCTTTTAGCTTTACTTTGAATTTGCTGATTCTTGCTACATCAGCAGAAGAGAGAATTTGAAAGAGCTGAAAACAGTCCAAGCTGCATGAGTCTCTCAAGAAAGAAATTATTAACAAAATGTCGACTCCCATGCATAAAGCTGCTTTTGAAAATCTTTCCTAAAATCATGAAATATCAGGTTTGGTGCTTTGGTCCTGCTCTTCATTCCTGGTACCCACACTTCTACTTCTCAAGAATAAATTACTCCTTTAGCTATGAAATCAAGTCCATCTCCTCACCTGATTGTGCCTTCTTAGTGTTTGACACAATGCTCAGCACAATGTAGACTATAACAGATTTTAACCTTCAGAATCTTATAGTGACTTAAATGTAAGAGACATGTAGTGAGCAATGTGGACTATTTTATAAGCTCTAGGTTTGTGTGGTATATTGAGTTAACATACTGGTGGGAACTCAGTTTAATTTACATTAAGAATATGGAAAATGTATGAGTATGTATATTTATACATTATACATGTGTTCAGTCATTCAGTCGTGTCTGACTTTTTGCTGCCCTATGGACTGCAGCCTGCCAGGCTAATGAGTCCAAAGAATTTTCCAAGAAAGAATATTGGAATGGGTTGCCATTTCCTCCTCCAGGGGATCTTCCTGACTCAGGGATCAAACATGTGTCTCGAATTTCCTGCATTGGTGGGTGGATTATTTACCAATAGCACCACCTGGGAAGCATACATATATATATACAAACATATATGTATATTTATTCTTTATATACTCATATATATATGATTTACATATACTCAAGTAAACAATACATGACTGAGCATTAATTTGTGCAGGTTGAATACTAAATAACACATGGTGTTGAAAGCTTAGTCTCATAGTCTTGTTTTTCTTCTAATCGTATACTCCTTCCCATAGTAATTTAATTCTGTATTCATGATGATTTATGATGATACACATTTCAATAATTTTATTCATACATCACACTCTTCACCACTCATTCATTTTTTCAATCATTTATTCAGCTTTGAATTTAACAACTATTTTGGAGATTCACCATATACATATCTTAAGGCAGAGTAAGAATCTGCCTTAGGATACAGTGATGAATGAGATGCAATTCCTGACCTCATTGGAGCTGACACAAGAAAACTGTTAGGTAAATCTTAAAATAGAGATATACATGTAGCATTACAGGAGAGATGGAACACTATCAACCCCTGATGCCCGAGATTAGACTAAACTTCTTCTGGGGAAAGGTGATATATGGATTGAATCTTAAGGAATGAATTAGTTAGGCAGGTAGTAAGGGAGGATGAGGATACTCAACGGAAGTGTCTCAAGGTGACAGGTGCTTGATACATGCCGAGACTGACAAATCTTTTAGATGAAGAGATGAAGCACCAAGGGACCAGCAAAGAGAGACAAGCAGAAAGGATCAATTACAAAGAAATTTGTCTGTCATCCTAAGGGGTTAGGATTTTATGCTATTCGAAATGGAGAATTATTGAAGCGTTTTAGACAGGAGATTGGTAAGGTCAGAGCCACATTTTAGAACGATCACACTGGGTACTGATTAGAAGAGGACAAAGCAAGAAACAAGAACACTAGATAGGCAACTGTTTCAATCATTCAAGAAAAGTCCACAGAAAACTGAACTCAGGTAATAGTTATCATGAAGATGGGCAAAGGTGTTGAGAGACGTAGATCTTTTTGTTGTTATTGATGAGCTCTGGGACGTAATTGAGAGGCAGGCAGGTGGTGATGAAGCCCTGGATTCCAGATCATGCCATAATCTGGGTGAATGGTGGTGCCATCTTCATAGAAATATGAAGCCAAAGACCTTCTGAAAGACTCAGTTCTGGGATTAAATATTCCGTGCTTAATACTACTATATCTTTGAACTCGTGTCATCACCAAATTGTACCATGAGCACTTATCACACACTGTTGTATTCTATAATTGTTTAAGGTAAGGTATATTGTATTTTATAATTGTTAAAAGTAAGTGGGTCCCATTTCCATGTCTATCAGATAACAAAAACAAATATTCTACCTGTGCTCACCTGCTCAGTTATTTTTATAACTGGGGCACATAATCATATTCATATTCATATTTAATGATCCTCTGATTTCAGTTTAGGGTTGAGGTTCATAATGTGAAATTGTGGGTTACAAAGAAACATTTTAACCACGGGATCAGCTCCAATATTTTGACCACCTGAAGAGAAGAGCCGACTCATTGAAAAAGATCCTGATGGTGGGAAAAATTGAAGGCAAAAGAAGAAGGGGACAGTAGATGATGAGATGGTTAGATAGCATCACCGACTCCATGGACATGAATTTGAGCAAACTCTGGGGGATATTAAAGGACAGGGAAGCCTGGTGTGCTGCAGTCTATGGGGTTGCAAAGACTTGGACATGACTTAGTGACTGAACAAAACCACCATGAGATCAGAATCTGCAAGTAGCTTTCAAGTTCTTTCCTGATAGACCTCCAACTAGCTTCACATATGCATATGTATATATATATACATATATATATATATATACTTTTTTTATGACATTCTGACTTCTTATATGTTCTTTGGATTTTAAGGAATGAGAAAATATTAGATTATAATCAATTAGTGACTTGGAAACCTTAATTTTAGTATATACTAATGGCAACCCACTCCAGTATTCTTGCCTGGAGAATCCCAGGGACAGGGGAGCCTGGTGGGCTGCTGTCTATGGGGTTGCACAGAGTCAGACACGACTGAAGCGACTTAGCAGCAGCAGCAGCGTACCATTAAACCAAGATAAATCCATGGTTTGGGGAATACATTTTTTTTTAATGCCTTTTAATCATTTTCTCACAAATGCATTTGGAGAATTCTGCAGATCACAGTCTTACCAAACCTCTGTATTGCATCCCACCTGCACAGACAGCAGAGCCCTTTCTTTAATGTTCTCTTGCTTGTTCCAAGGGTGGTTTAACAAGATGTCCAAAACAGAATCAGAATCATGTCCCCCTTGGGAAGAATTCATAAATGATTATTTCAACTTAGTCAGAGATAAGATGGAGAAGGAAATGGCAACCCACTCTAGTACTCTTGCCTGGAAAATCTCATGGACGGAGGAGCCAGGTAGGCTACATACAGTCCATGAGGTTGCTACTAGTCTGACATGACTGAGTGACTTCACTTTCACTTTTCATTTTCATGCACTGGAGAAGGCAATGGCAACCCACTCCAGTGTTCTTGCCTGGAGGATCCCATGGATGGAGGAGCCTGGTGGGCTGCAGTCCATGGGGTCGCTAAGAGTTGGACATGACTGAGTGACTTCCTTTCACTTTTCACTTTCATGCATTGGAGAAGGAAATGGCAACCTACTCCAGTGTTCTTGCCTGGAGAATCCAGGGGATGGGGGAGCCTGGTGAGCTTCCATCTATGGGGTCGCACAGAGTTGGACATGACTGAAGTGACTTAGCAGCAGCAGCAGCAGGCAGTAAGAGGTTACTCAAATAAATCATTCAGGTGCCCCTAGTAAAATAGTTTTCCCATGGTAATAAATAGTGTTTTAAGCTATTATTTTTTAGGCTGTTCATAACAAGGAAAATATTAAACAATAATAATAAATAAATGCAAGAATTTTATAAATGGAAGACAACATAACTTTAATACACTTATCATAAAACAGAATTTTGAAAGACCCTGTAAAAGTAACATTGGAAAAGTAAGTTACTAGAAGAATATCCAGAGAAAATGAAAAATAACAAGATTGTCCCCAAAAGTCACTTAAAAATGAAAAAAACAAAAAAACAAAAAAACCTGAACCATGGAGGAAATGTATAAATTTAATAGAGAGTAATTAAAATAAATAGGCCTACTTACCTTGTTTTATCAGTGATTCATTTCAAATCTTTACCAAACATTCATTTTCTATGAGACTTTTACTGTTTACAAATATACAGCAAAGCCATGGTTTAAACATGATAAGATTGGTCATGAGCAAATAAACACATCACCAATACTGAAGATACTCCTATAGATTGAGGCAAAGAGAGTAAGACTATTGCAAAAGGAGAAAAACAAATGGGCAAAACACAATCAAAAGATTAAATTAATATTTCTGCTTTTTGAGGAAGGTCTATACTGTAATTTCATATTCATATTCACTAAATCAATAAATAATAAAAAGACCCATCTGGTTCCTCTGTCCATGGAATTCTCCAGGCAAGAATACTTGAGTGGGTAGCTACTATTCCCTTCCCCAGGAGATCTTCCTGACCCAGGGATTGAACCTGGTTTCCTGCACTGCAGGCAGATTCTGAGCCAGCATGGAAGCCCAACATATTACAGGTTATTTATCCATTGATTTGTTGAGAAACATTAATGTTGTTTCTAAGCTTCTGTGGTGGCCCAGATGGTAAAGCATCTGTCTACAATGTGAGAGACCCGGGTTCGAGCCCTGGGTTGGGAAGATCCCCTGGAGAAGGAAATGGCAATCCACTCCAGGACTATTGCTTGGAAAATCCCATGGACAGAGGAGCCTGGTAGGCTACAGTCCATGGGGTCGCAAAGAGTCGGACACGACTGAGCGACTTCACTCACTCACTCAATGTTGTTTCTAGTTTGGGGATATTACAAATAAAAATGCTGTGAACATCCGTATACCCATGTTTATGGACATAAGCATTCATTTTTGTTTGAAAAATACTTAGGAATAAAATGGCTGGATCCTATGATAGGTGCATATTTAACTTTTTAAGAGACTACTAACTTTGTCTCCAAAGGGATTGAATCACTCCTCTCAGAAGTGTCCAAGGTTCCAGTTCCTCTACATTTTTGCCAAGGCTCTGCATGTTCAGTCTGCTTAATTTTGCTATTTTAATACATACTTAGTTGTATATCACTGGGATTTCAAATTGTGTGAAATTCTGTGTTCAGATGTATCCTAGGTATTCTATGATTTCCTTTTCAAATATTAATTATTAAATGGAGTTCAAAATTCCTATTGTTAGGATGGGTTTTGCTTTCAATAGTTTTATAATCATTATACAATATCATAAAATTATAGTTTATATTTCAGTTGGGTGTTCTTTGGAAGGAATGATGCTAAAACTGAAACTCCAGTACTTTGGCCACCTCATGTGAAAAGCTGACTCATTAGAAAAGACTCTGATGCTGGGAGGGATTGGGGGCAGGAGGAGAAGGGGATGACAGAGGATGAGATGGCTGGATGGCATCACTGACTCGATGGACATGAGTCTGAGTCAACTCTGGGAGTTGATGATGGACAAGGAGGCCTGGTGTGCTGCAATTCATGGGGTGGCAAAGAGTCGGATATGACTGAACGATTGAACTGAACTGAACTGACTCTTGAACCACATGGATTTGAACAGTACATATCCATTTATATGTAGGTTTTTTTTGTTTTCAATAAATACATATTTTAGTTTCAACTGATCTGTTGTTGGTTGTAACTGAGGATGAAGAACCCATGTACTAAAAGTAGACTGTAAAGTTATATATGAATTTCCTACCGTGGTATAAGACTTGACCCTAATCCCTGCATTTTTCAATGGTCATTTATATTTCTAATATGGAAAAAAATAGTATTTACTTCAATTGATCTCATGTAGACATTAATTAAGATATGATAATGATAAAAAATACTTAACACAGTGACAGAAATTATAAATTAAATGGAACAATTGTTTTAAGGTCAGTAGTGAGGACTTCATCTTGTACATGATGGGACATTGAAGAGAAACGACTGGGGACTGGGGTATATGAGAGGAACCTAAGATTATGAGTTGTGAAACTGGTTATCTTATATTTACGCTTGGATAGCTAACCTTGGAAATTCTTTCAACAAGAATCTTTACATATATTTCCATTCCCTGAAGGACTAGCTTCAGAGTCACATAAAGAACCAACAATATTGAAATACCCTAAAGTTCTTAAATTATAAAATGTCATAAAATAATAGTTACATAAAAATGATGATTATAATAGTTGATACATAAAGGGTAATTTATTGAGTGTTATAATATGCAAAAATTTAAAATATAAACCTGTTCATTAAAAATTATATCTCTGCATTTTGCTTTATGTATTTTTCCAACAGCCAGGACTTATCAGTATGCATATGGATGGAAAGATAAGTATCTGAGGAGGGTAATTACTATTTAATCAAATCACAGACAAATTTTGATGCCACCAGTTTAAATAAATGTTTGGACATCGGTCATTAAGAAATAATAAAGGTATCGTTAGAAATAACATTACCAAGTCAAAGAGAGTAATGAAACTAGAGATCCAGATGGATTTTAAAAATAACCTTTTTAGAAAAAAATAGGAACATAGATTTATGAGATACTCATGAGTACCTACAAGACAATCATTATACCTGTTAGGCTGTCAGACAGCTTTTGGTCAATTTCCTAATCATTAATCAGAGTATACACTTACATGTTCTCCACATGTGGTTAAAACTCTGATAGTTCATCATTTCGTATTTTTATGTACCCCTCTTTGTGACAAAACTTAAAAAAAATTGCATTGATTAGAAAGAAATACTTATTCCTACACCTCAGAGCAGTGGCCAGAAAATGTAGTAATCTAGAGTAAACTCCATTAAGAAATCCTGGAAGAACTGGATCATTTAGCCTAGAGAAAAGAATACTGAGGGAGGGATCTCCTGAGGCATTTTCTCAATGTCTAAATCAGATGGCTTTTCTTAAGTTTCTTGTTTAAGCCACTTGTAAATGAAGACACTAGTATGATTTGGTGGTAACTTTCTGTTCATGACCTTACCAAGACCATCAGAATGCTCCTGTGAACTGCATTTTTCCCTGGCTGTGAGCTACAAATGTGGCAAGTTAGTGAATAACCAAATATGTCTTCCCAGGTGTTGCTAGTTGTAAAGAACCTACCTGCCAATGCAGGAGACATAAAAGACACAGGTTCGATTCCAGGGTTGGAAACATTCCCTGGAGGAGAAAATGGCAACCCACTCCAGTTTTCTTGCCTGAAGAATCCCATGGACAGAGAAGACTGGTAGATTTGCACAGAGTTGGACACGACTGAAGTAACTTGGCATGTAGGCAAGGATTCTGATGGAATGAAATGAAGTGATCCATCCCACAGCACCCTGAGGAGCCTGGACCAATGAAGAAAATCTTAAACCAACATAAGAAATGTAGTTTTGCTTTTTAACATGTACATCAAAGACTCTCTGTTCAGTAAAACAGAGTTATCCCACTGAGTTCTAGAGTACCCTAGTGTTAATGCACAAACATTCACATACACACACATATAACTACTACGATGGTAAGTAAAAACTGTTTTCAGAGTGGACATCTTAATCCCATAAAGACACTTACTGAATATTCATTACTTTAGCCATTTCATAAGTATTTTCTGAAATATTTTCAGATACTGTCCTGAAAACCTAGCACATTGGTAAGCAGAATTTCATGTAAATTGTGTTCTTTAAGCTTAAGTGCAAGCAAGATAATGATAAAACTTTTGCACAATTAAACATTAAATTATCATGAAAAATGCTATAAATGATAGTGAAAGCTGCCACACGAGCCCAACAGGGAGAATTAGCCTCGGTATGCAAATCATTATGAGATGAAATTTGCACTAGGCTCTGAAGGTTTAACAGACATTAAAGTAGAAAGGAGATTATTTCAAGCAGATGGAATAGGATGTGCAAGTGCCCTGCAGTCTCAGAGACTTGATTTCATTACTTCCTACCCAACGTATGTCCGCAGTATTTATTATATATCTGCTATGTGCTTTGTATGGGCTTCCCTCACAGGTCAGCTGGTAAAGAATTCACCTGCAATGCAGGAGACCCTGGTTCAATTCCTGGGTGGGGAAGATCCCCTAGAGAAGGGATAGGCTGCCTGCTCAAGTATTCTTGGGCTTCCCTTGTGGCTCAACTGGTAAAGAATAACCTGCAATGCGGGAGACTTGGGTTTGATCCCTGGGTTGGGAAGATATCCTGGAGAAGGGAAAGGCTACCCACTCCAGTATTCTGGACTACAGAATTCCATGGGCTGTATAGTCCACGGGGTTGCAAAGAGTCAGACATAACTGAGTGACTCTCATTTTCACTTTCACTTTTATGTTCTATGTATAGTCACTGTTGCCTATGTTGGGAACAGGGTGATGAAAAAAAAATTGGGTCTGGGGTCTCATGGAACTTTTAATCTAGGGGAATAGATAAATATTAAATTAATAGTTACACAGAATATCATTAAATTACAATGATAATAAACCCTGGAAAGCACATGACACAATGCCTTACCTCGGATATGGGGTGGAGTTACAAGATGGGAACAGGAAGTCATTAATGAAAGGATATTTATGCTGAAACTTGAAAGATAAAGATTTGATTGTTCCAAAAGCCAGAGAAAAGCTTTCTAGGGATTGAAAATTATGGATTAAAAGTTTCTGAGACAGGAATTATCTTGGTGCATGGATGGCAAAGAATGGTGATCATGGTGGTGGGAGTAGAGCAGACCAAGGCAAAGAAAGAGTCAGAAGGACTGGCCTGACCTTGGAAGCAATGGTAAAGGATTTGGTCTCTATTTTAGTGGCATTAGTCAGCTACTGAAATAGTTTAAAGGAAAGAGATATAATGGGGTTTGTATTTTAAGACTATCTGATGACTGCTTTGTGGAAAATGGGTTAAAGGTAGGCAGCTGTGCAAAAACTCAATCAATGCGGAGACTATTGGCATCTTTCAGGTACAAGATGATGTAGCTCAGAATACAGACTTAGAGCACGAGAAGGAATTTGATTCATGTTTAGGTAGCATGTTTAGGAAAGATCCAATGCTGTTTTGATGCCATGACCTAGACCCAGTCACTGTGCCAATATAAGCAAATGACAGCATGACCATACTCTCTGAGTTCTGCTTGCTATAGTGTTACACACTGGAAAGGTTACATCGCTACCCATCACTCTTCAGTGACCTTAAATTTAGCTTTGGTACACATATGAATCACACTGATATTTTAGTGCATTAAAGCTAAGTCATTAACAGTGCACTTTCCGAACTAAGGCTCAATACTTACATGAAAGAGGAAAATAGTTTTTATTTGATGTCAACAGCATAATGGCACATTTTAAAGAAGCATTGCATCTGATGGTAAAATAAGGAGATTACAATTTCAATAAAAATAATTTAAGTCAGAGATAGAAGAGATTTATCCTGATGAAAAGTGGAGAAAATTCAATACTTAAATGAGGTAGATTAAAAAGGTATTAGGTCATAAAGTGAACTGTGAACCATAGAAACTTCTAGAGCTTTGGCAAGGGACTCTACAGGCTGTTCATCATAGTTTTCATAATCAGTGCTTCCTGGAGTTATGCAATGAGCAGCCTAATCAAATGTTTGTAGATAAAGAAGGCTGAGCACCAAAGAATTAATGATTTTGGATTGTGATGCTGGAGAAGACTCCTAAGAGTCTCTTAGACAGCAAGGAGATCAAACCAGTCAATCCAAAGGGAAATCAACCCTGAATATTCATTGAAATGACTCTTGATGAAACTGAAGTACCAGTACTTTGGACACCTGATGTGAAGAGCTGATTCATTGGTAAAGACCATGATGCTGGGAAAGCTTGAGGGCAGGAGGAGAAAGGGATGACAGATGATAAGATGGTTGGATGGCATCATTGACTCAATGGACATGAGTTTGAGCAAACTCCGAGAGATAGTGGGAAGCCTGGCGTGCTCCAGTCCATGGGTTCACAAAGCGTTGGACATGACTGAGTAACTGAACAACAAAATTCTGGTCCAACTCTGCTGTTTCACCTGTTGGATCTTCAGTCTAATTTTAGAATTGAACTGTGTTGCCTAGATATGTGTGAATCTATTTCTACAGTTCTATGATTCCAAGTCAACACTGGAAGCCGACAATCAGGTAGCTTCTTAAAGTGTTGAAACAGTGCTTTCTGCCTCGGTCTGGGGTAGATTTTTGTTCACTCAAGGATTCTTCTAAAGATACTTTGGTATATTTAGTGAAACTGAAATCAGATTGGGATAGTTAGTGAAACTGAGGATCTGACTTCTTTCCATTACTAGACCTCAGCAAAGCCTCATTTCATAATCCTGTGGTTCATTCAGCTATGCTTTGTCTCTGAGTCCTAGATTAGAAAGTGTTTTACAAGATGGGATCTTGGTAAATCTGCCAACACAAAAATGTGCAATCTTCAATGCCTGAAGTCAGTTTTCCATACAACTTGACGAGGTTTGCTATGAGACCAAAATACATTTTCAGCTGTTACAGACAGCCCTTAAACATTTGCAGCTCGATGCAGTTGAATATTCACACTGTGTTTTTAATTAGGCTAATGTGTGCTTGCTCCAATGTATAATAAAAGACATAATCCATAATTATAACCCCTTTGCACTGCTTCCTGTCAGAGGGATTGTTTAAAAAAAAGTCTTGTTCTATCTTTCAATTTGTTAATGGGATTATGATGAGCAAAAAAGCCTGATTACCATGGCCGAGCAGGCATGCCTTAGCAAGGTGAAAGGATTAATACTACAGGTCATCAGTAATTTAAAGATGTCAATTGCCAGGCTCATCCATGGGTTTCTGAGAAATGAGAGAATCTAGAAAATGTTTGCTCCTAGGAGGTGAGCACATCAGCTAAGTGAGTGGGGAAAACGTATCCTCATACAACTCTTCAGTGAATTGACATATTAGGAACAAAAAATAAGAGTGAAAGGAATGGAATGCATTTTCAGTGAATGGAATTTAAAACATATTTTATATAAAAATCCTATGCTGGCTCTTCATCATGAATCTTAGCATCTATTATCGTACTATGGGCTTCCCTTGTGGTTCAGCTAGTAAAGAATCTGCCTGCAATGAGGGAGACCTAGGATCAATCTCTGGGTTGGCTATCCTCTCCAGTATTCTGGCCTGGAGAATTACATGGACTATTCCATTGGGTCGCAAAGAGTCGGACACGACTGAGTGACTATCACTTTTATCATGTACTATCACCTGTGTAAGAATTTTTTTTTCCTTAGACGGATTTCATATTCCACAAAGCAGGAATTTCAGCATATAACACTGGACATTGTCCATAGTGGGTTCAGGTCACAAGGTCACTGATAATTATGAGGAGAATATCTCTAGTGTTCCATAAATGCCTGGGCCAGAAAAGGCCATTTCAAGTCAATCTTGGTGGTGGTTTAGTTGCTAAGTTGTGTCCAATTACTGGGACCTCTTGGACTGTAGCCCGCCATGGACTGCTCCTCTGTCCATGGGATTCTCCAAGCAAGAATACTGGAATGGGTTACCATTTCCTTCTCCAGGGGATCTTCTTAACCTGGAGATTGAGCCCTGGTTTCCTGCACTGCAAGCAGATTCTTTATCGACTGAGCAATTAGTCATTTTAGTAGACTTCAATGGTGGGTTTATTTTCATTTTAAAAATATATAGAATTAATGTTTAGTGGACTATAACACAAAATACTTAATCCTGTGTCTTTTGTCAAAGATATTTTTCCCTTGTGGACTTTTTGAATATAGTCACTTTTATGGCTACTTACCTCTTTAAAACTATCATGGGTGTAGATTTCACTAGGTGACATGAGGATATAAACAAGTCTTGAATTGCACAGAATAAGCATTCAGAGCTCTGAAAACAGAATTTTAAAATTAGTATTATTCTCAATCTAAAAAGAAATCGATTCTCTCCAATTGTTAAGGAGTGAGAAAATTCTTAACCCCTTTACAAATTATTTTCTTGAATTATCTCCTCTCTTCTTGTATGAGAAACTTTTTTTCTCTAGGCTGGGGAACAGCAGAGGGAAAAGAATGGCTGAGAGCCTCTGTGCATGCAATGGTAAAGAAAGCAGAATACTCATTGGAGACGAAAAAATACAGACAAGCTAAATATTAGTTCTTTTGAGAATAAGTTTTAAACACTTTCTATTTAAGTAAATAAAATCTGAAAACAATGAATTATTAAAACTAAAAGAGCAGTGATTTAAATATCTTCAAGTCAATAAACCAAGGAGGTTGCATTTTACTGATTCTGACAGTATAAGTAATAATAAGTTCCTTTTCTAGGACTATTTTTCAGTTGTCTTTGATGTATCTCTGTTGTCTTAGAAGAAAATAAAAGAGCAGAATAGTGTAGGGTTATTTTGGAATTAATTTTGTCAATAACGTCTCTTCTCTTTATTACACAATATAAGAACAATTAAGTCATTTTTAAAAAGAAAGTAACTTTGAAGATAGCAATTTTATGTTATTGCCTTTCTTAAAAAAAAAAATGAAGGACCTAATAAGGAAATACCTTTTATTACATTTGTTATTGATGCTATAAAACAATTTTAACAGCCAGGAAATGCAATGCAATTGATCATATGTTAGAAATGCATTAATTTGAGTTACTGTATTTTTCATATGTAATTTGAAATTATGTATAGACATAAAAATGTCTTATTGCATGGTATAAATCTATGCATTACTATTTCATTACATTAAATTAAAACCATGTCTATAAGAGATTTTCCCTAAACTTTCCCTGAATTTTCTGACACAGTTTCCTAGAGGAGGCTCTTTTAGATTGAACTGACCATGGTCTATTATTTGGGATAATTTTCTTCATAGGCCCAGCTCTGGTCTATAGTTTGCTGCTTTTGACCTATTGTTTTTTGAAACAGTCATCGAATGAAAATAATGTCATCCATAAAAATGACTATTTAGTAATAAAAAATAAAGGACTTTACTGAGGACAGAATAATCAAACAAGAGACAGCAGTTTAACAGCCCTTTTAAAAGGCTACTTTGTTTTCAGAAGGAGATGCTGCCTCCCAGATCCATCTCCATCACTCAGTGTGTCAAGAAGTGATAGCAAAGGAATGTGCTCTCAGCTTGTTTGGCTTCTTCTTGCACAGTTAGCTGAGCTCAGAAGAAAAAGGATGCTTCTAGTCAGCAGGATCAGACATATTTTTCCAAAATAATGGTATCCCTTTGATCTGAAGCCATCAGTATATTAACAAAATATCCCACTTCTAACCATATATGGGACTCAAATTGCCTAAGTATTTGCCAGGTAAATTTAGCATGTTTGTGTGTGTGTAGGTCTCTGTGCTCCTCAAAACCCAAATGTTTTATTAGTTGTTAATCTTGTCTTAGGTAGAATTTCAAGAGATTATTTTTTATAATATTGTACTGATCTGCTTTCCTCACCTCTGCCACCCAAAGCATAATTATCTCACTATTTTATATTCTATCTCTACCTATATGAAACTTTTCTAGAGTTAAATTTGTAAGAGAGTAGAGTTTCTTTGACTTCCAACTAGTAACTGAAGAATGCTTCATATTTTACTGTTTCTTTTTCCTGCGATGATGCAGTCTCCTGCTCAGGTTCATAACCTTGGAGGTCATCTTTCATCCTGAACACCCTTTGATTATAAATTTACATCACACAAATCTCCTTCTATCATCTCCAGAACATAGCAAGGCTGTGACCAAAGCTGTCTCAGGAAGATGCCAATTCAATAATTCATACCGTTATTATATCTCGGCTGGTCACAGTAATTCATCCTACTTGTAACACCAGTAACTCTCTCAGCCCTGTATTTTAGTAGTGCTGAAGAAATCTCCCATCTATTGCCAGTGCTGTGGCTCTAACATATCTGACCTATTCATCTAATACAACTGAATTATGCATCCAAGTGTCTCCATTTCATTAACAATTTATACAGCTTTTAGCACCTCAATACCTAAATTCTTCAACAAAAGATAATATAATCAATGGTTATGGGGATTGAGGGCCATCATAACACGAGAAGCAGCTTTTGGAAAACCTAATGTTTCTCTAAAAGAATCCACCTAGAAAATTACAAAGCAACCAGAAATATAAGGAGGTGTTAAATCAACCTTATTAAAGGAAAAATCTAAAAGTGAAACTATAATGGAATGAAGAAGCATTATCTGAAGCTACTTTTGAAAGTTTTGAAGGCTCTTCATTAAGCTAAGAGAGAGAGCAGAGTGGTAGAAAAGTAAATCTGTTTAACAGATATTTAATTTATTTTAATCATTTAATAGATATTTATTAGGGATCAAATATGTGCCAGATACTTTCTAGAATAAAGCGGTAAGCAAAATAGGGAAAGACCATGAAGCATTAACGGAGGTGAATGAACAAGGAAATAATAAGTATGTGGTTGTGTTTTAATAAGGTATGCCTGGGAATAGCAACACTTTGGCTATAATTTGAGGATCTCACTCTCACTTCCTAATCAACCCCTAACAGAACTCCTATTTACTTATATAAGAGCAGAATGTGGGCAAACAACTGTCTAATTTTATAAAATTAATTTGGGTTGTCTTGTGTTCATATCTGTTAAAAGAGCCAAGAAATGAGAAAGCAAAAGCATAGGATAGCTTTAATGTTCAATATTAGTCAACAATAAATTTAAGTTTAAAATGCTATAAAGCAATACAGATATATATTATAAAAACAGAGAAAAGTAAAAAAAAAAATCTACAGGAAGCAAATGAAAATCAAGAATCAATTTCTTTTCAGTGAAGGATTGTGAACAACTTTCAAGGAAGACTTAAAATAGAAGAAAAATTATAAGCCTTTTGACTAACTCACTCTTAGGAACTGATTTAAGAGGCAAAAATGCAAATTCTTAATGATAAAGTGTAGANTGAAAATCAAGAATCAATTTCTTTTCAGTGAAGGATTGTGAACAACTTTCAAGGAAGACTTAAAATAGAAGAAAAATTATAAGCCTTTCGACTAACTCACTCTTAGGAACTGATTTAAGAGGCAAAAATGCAAATTCTTAATGATAAAGTGTAGATAGCTCTTTCAAGAAGTAGAGCAATATTAGAAAAAAGTGGAATCAAAGTAAGCAATAAGTCTGAGGATGGGAATTTCTAAAAGGGGAGAAAACTGAGCTTGTATGTTCTCAGTTACAACTGAGTTGTAAGGAGTTAATTTGCAGGGTGGAGGGAAACAAAACAATGAAACAAGTAAATAAGTAACAGAGGGTGTTATTCACAACACACAGTCCTAAATGAATAGTAGAATCATTAGATAAAGTAAGGTNAAGGGGAGAAAACTGAGCTTGTATGTTCTCAGTTACAACTGAGTTGTAAGGAGTTAATTTGCAGGGTGGAGGGAAACAAAACAATGAAACAAGTAAATAAGTAACAGAGGGTGTTATTCACAACACACAGTCCTAAATGAATAGTAGAATCATTAGATAAAGTAAGGTTGTATAGTAAATGTTAATGGAAATACTCAATGTGTAGGTATGTTTGCAGGGAAAAAAGTTAAGGAAGGACAGTAGGATTGAGCTCTCTCTCTCTCTCTCTTTTTCTCTCTCTGTCAACAAATGGCTTTGATAGCTCAAGAAGGTATCATTTTGATTTACTTAACAATATGGTGAGTGTGCTGCGACTCATGGGGTCGCAAAGAGTCGGACACGACTGAGTGAGTAAGCTGAACTGAACTGATGGTGGGGTTATAAAGAAGAAATGGTTTGAAGTAAATAGTATGTATGCAGAATTTCCATATGGAGTTATTTAGTTAACAGAACCAGTGTTGACCGCATCACTAGAAACCACATTTTCAGAAATATTATAATATCAGTTATGTTCTAACAATGCTTGTTTCATGATATCATCCAGCTGAAGTTTAAACAAGTTGTATGTCTTGTGAGGAAAAGACAGTTAATGGATATTGCTTTTCATTCCCCCAGGGCCAAAAGTGAGCTTAGGTCCACATGACTGCCCCCTTCTGCTGCTCACCATTGGCCTCTCTTCTAATTCTCTTTTCTTGGAAGCCTATTNTCATGAGAAAGGCTAGGCTGGAGGAAGCACAAGCTGGAATCAAGATTGCTGGGAGAAATATCAATCACCTCAGATATGCAGATGACACCACCCTTATGGCAGAAAGTGAAGAAGAACTAAAGAGCCTCTTGGTGAAAGTGAAAGAGGAGAATGAAAAAGTTGGCTTAAAACTCAATATTCAGAAAACTGAGATCATGTCATGTGGTCCCATCACTTCATGGCAAATAGATAGGGAAACAGTGGAAACAGTGGCAGACTTTAATTTTCTGGGCTCCAACATCACTGTAGATGGTGATTGCAACCATGAAATTAAAAGACACTGGTAAAGNTGGCTTAAAACTCAATATTCAGAAAACTGAGATCATGTCATGTGGTCCCATCACTTCATGGCAAATAGATAGGGAAACAGTGGAAACAGTGGCAGACTTTAATTTTCTGGGCTCCAACATCACTGTAGATGGTGATTGCAACCATGAAATTAAAAGACACTGGTAAAGCATCTGCCTGCAATGCAGGAGACCCAGCTTCGATTCCTGGGTCAGGAAGATCCCCTGGAGAAGGAAATTGCAATCCACTCCAGCACTCTTGCCTGGAAAATTGCATGGACGGAGAAGCCTGATAGGCTACAGTCCATGGGGTCACAAAGAGTCGGATATGACTGAGCGACTTCACTTTCACTTTACTCCTTAGAAGGAAAGTTATGACCAACCTAAACAGCATATTAAAAAGCAGAGACATTACTTTGCCAACAAAGGTCCATCTAGTCAAGGCTAAGATTTTTCCATTGGTCATGTATGGAGATGAGAGTTGGACGATAAAGAAAGCTGAGCGCCAAAGAATTGATGTTTTTGAACTGTGGTGTTGGAGAAGACTCTTGAGAGTCCCTTGGACTACAAGGAAATCCAACCAGTCCATCCTAATGGAGATCAGTTGGGTGTTCTTTGGAAGGACTAATGGAAGCTGAAACTCCAATACTTTGGCCACCTGATGTGAGGAGCTGACTCATTGGAAAAGACCTTGATTCTGGGAAAGATTGAAAGCAGGAGGAGAAGGGGATGACAGAAGATGAGATGGTTGGATGGCATCATCAACTTGATGCACATGGGTTTGCATGGACTCTGGGAGTTGGTGATGGACAAGGAGGCCTGGTATGCTGCGGTTCATGGGGTTACAAGGAGTCAGACATGACTGAGCAACTGAAATGGACAGAACTGAACTGATAATTACCTTGTTTATACTCAAATTTGGGTGTGGACAATACCAAAAAATTCAGTTATTTTATGCATCTCTGTTTTAATTTAGAATAAATAAAGAATATATCCTTAAAAATCATTTCATATTTTAACTCTTTCAATTAATAAACTCACCACAGTGTTTGATTATTTTGGATAAAAGGGTTTTCTCTACAATAACTAGAGAACTCTGGCCTAATTAGTGATTATAGGATGAGCATCATATGACATCTCTTCCACAGGTATCATATAGAGAAAGAAAAAATAAAACCTCTCCCTTAGACTATAGGGAAGTTTTCAGGAGTGAAGGCATTTTTTATGGATAGTGGTCGGGGAAGAACAAATGTATGCTTCAATAGGTTCTGGCCTTCCCTGGTGGCTTAGAAGGTAGAGTCCACCTGCAATGGAGGAGAGTCGGGTTCAATCTCTGGGTTGAAAATATCCACTGGAGAAGGGAATGGCAACCCACCTCAGTATTCTTGCCTGGAAAGTTAATGGACAGAGGAGCCTGGTGGGTTACCTCCATGAAGTCACAAAGTATCAAAAATGATGGAGTGACTAGAATTTTCAGTAGGTCTAAGAGGGCCCCAACAACAAGCGTAACATGATGTCAAGGGCAGTTGTAGGTAAGAGTGTGAGTTTTAGAAGTGCTGAGACTCCAGTCTAAGAGAAAGAAGTCACTATGTGATCACAAAATGACTGAAAGTGGGTGGATGCATTCCATTTACATAATTTTAGTGCTCTGTCCTTCAGTTTGTAGGAAATAGTATGTTCATTTCAAAAATCACAAAATCATTGAATCCATGATGATTTTAGGGAAAATCAGTTTCGAGCTTTCCCTGTAAGTACAGTTAAGACTCAATCCAATTCCCAAGATGTACAGTTTGAATAAAGGAGAATCTCAAGACCTGAGGAATGAATTCACTAGTATTATTCCAAGTGGGAAGAAAGAAGAAAGTTTAATATGAATCACCCTACCTAGGTGTCTACTGTTGAAGAAAGCTCAGTTAGCTAAGAACTCCATTAAAAAGTATGGTATATAACCTTTGGTTATTGTAATTTTTATTGCTACTATATTATCCTTACACTGAATGCCTATTATCACAGCTACTGGTTCTCACAGGTATTTGTTAGCAACTTTATCATGTTGCAGTTTATACCACTTAAGCAGGCCATGATATATTACAGTCAGCTAAAATGTAGAACATTCTTAGATTTATTTTGACACCTAAAGCAACTTTTCATTAGACTGGTAACAAGCCATACAGATGCCACAGTCCTCGCAAAGGCATCATTAGGATGTCGAAAAAGTGCTGACATAAAATGTGGACATTCTCAAAAACATGTTTAAGAAACTGATAGGGTGGAAGCTCTTAATTTTCTCAGGTAGCAGTAGGAGAGGAATCTGTATGCAAATGGCAAAGCAACAGTGCCCATTTCTCTTTACAGAAAAAGTTCCCATTATGCACGTCTAAGAGCTCCACCCTCCCTGACTGACTTTTTTATGAAATTACAGAGAGCACTGGGGCATTGTTTGAGCAACATCAAGTGCCTTCAACAGGAAGCAGCTGCTTTGCCATTCTTGGGATGGCCTAATCATTTCATGGGACACATAAAGGACTCAGGATGAGTTAGGCAGAGGAACTCACTGAAATGTATTATTAAGTAATGAAACATAGAAACAAAAACAAAGCCAGGCAACTTACTCTGAATCTATATGTGAATTTATTTCACTATCTATATGACAGAAAACAAAAGAAGGGTACAATTCCCACGGACCAGCCTGCCAACATTAGTTACTAATGTAAGGAAGTTCCCCATGTATCTCTGTGCAACAATTTTCCCTAGAACTTTTGTTGATTTGAAGTCAAGTGGGACTATCAGCCTACTAGATGCATTACTTTAATAAAACAAAGTTTTCACAGAATTCAAGTGGGATTATTATAGATATATATGTTTAAAAATGATATGCCAGGCTGAATTAAGTATATCAGAAAACAGACAGATCACACAATCTGTAGTTATTCATTTGTTTATATTATGTTTAACAGTATTCATGACTATTCAAATCTCTCTTTTTTTTACAAAAATTAGTAATCACATCTCAATTCTCTGTCTTCAGCTAAACTAATCAAGTCATCCTCTTATGTTATTGATATCTTTTCAATTTTTTTTTCTTTTCCAAACTTTTAGTCATTGCTTTTTATCTTGATCATTTCTGCTTTCCTGTGTAGCAAATCCTCTATCACAATTTTTTAAAACTTAAGAGTTCTGAAAAAACATTCCATTCTTATTTCCACCCTCGTACTCAGTGTTTTTAAATGGCTATATATACTGTTTGAATAATTTTTATTATTTAACACCACTTTATAATGCACGAATAACCTTCAATTTTCTATGCTTGTCATGCTAAATATGATATATCTTACTTAATGGGACATACTTGAACCACTCCAATCTCTGCCCTAAACCCTGTCTAGAATTTCAGTAAAATACGCACTTCTAATTGTTGTTGCTGTTAGCTTTATTGATAAGAATTAAAAAATAATACTACTTACTATGTTTACTTTATTATTCTAATTATCTTGACAGTGATGTGATATGGTTTTTGTTACACATGTAGACCTGGCCTGAGTGCTATAGATCACATGTTATCTCTCAGTGTTTAAATACCAAGATTATATGCCATTACAAGATCACATATTTGGTATGCTGCATCATATGTTTAACTTGATTGGATACATCAACACAATAGACTCAAATAAGTTTAAATGTCTTGCTAGAATCACACACGGCAGGTTGTCATTACCTTGTGAATACTTCTCCATCTATTCATCCTTTTTCTTCCTTTTCAGATGACTGAGAATTGACCAGAGAAAGAAGAAGAGGATAATCTGGCACAGAACAAATGAAACACAAATGAAACCTGGGAAATCACACCCAAGAGGTACTGGAAAGATGTGCTGCTGCCGCTAAGTGGCTTCAGTCGTGTTCGACTCTGTGTGACCCCATAGACGGCAGCCCGCCAGGCTCCCCCGTCCCTGAGATTCTCCAAGCAAGAACACTGGAGTGAGTTGGCAAGATGTGAGAGACATTCAAAAGATACTTCCACATGCATTTTCCCTTACCATCTAAGCTCAGTTTATCTCCAACATCATGTGAATATCCTGACTACCTGTGTAATTCTGGGTTCCACTATGGATTCTTGTTTTAGTTAAAACTCACAACTACCATTATGCTAGCTTCCATGAATTATTTTACTGTACCATATGTTGCAAAGCTAACTTGTGGTTTGTGGGAAGTTCTAAATATGTAAAAATACAAATAACTTATTTTACACAAAGTAACACACTACATATATTCATAATATGCAGTTTTATGAGTAACTTATGTACTAGAGAGGCAGTGTATTAAAAGGGAAATAAAAGCTCCTGTAGATACTCTCTGATTCTCTAAACATCCTCATTAAGAAAGACATGACCATGGAAATAATGACTCTCAGATCAATCTTGATCACTATGGACTGTGACCTTCAATAACTTATTCAGGGGGAATGTCAAGGAGCTGAGTCAAATCTTAAAGCACTTCCTAAGCAGACCAGTGCTTACCAAATCAGTTCCTGCCAATGCCTTCATGGGAGTTCTGTTTCTTAAATTTATACATAATAGGTCATTAATACTAATCAAAAAGATAAAAATATTGAAAACAATGATAAAAATGAACCACGTATAGAAATAAAAATTGTTTGTAGGTCTCAGAAACCTAAACAAATTCAGTAAAGAATTTTGAGCTCAAAAAGCTGTAAGAAGGAACACCAGAGAGATGAGACTTTTAACCAGAAACAGATTTTTCTGACAGGAGTTTAATATGGAATGATAGCACCTTAATCTCTGAACAAACTAAAATAATTCATTTGAAATTGCTAATTCCCATATATCTATGGAGAGGGCAATGGCATCCCACTCCAGTACTCTTGCCTGGAAAATCCCATAGACGGAAAAGCCTGGTAGGCTACAGTCCATGGGGTTCCAAAGAGTCAGACATGACTGAGCGACTTCACTTTCACTTCTCACTTTCATGCATTGGAGAAGGAAATGGCAACCCACTCCAGTGTTCTTGCCTGGAGAATCCCAGGGACAGCGGAGCCTGGTGGGCTGTCGTCTATGAGGTCGCACAGAGTCAGACATGACTGAAGCGACTTAGCAGCATATATATATGAGAATTAAATGTAAGTATTTCCTGGTGGAAAATAGTATTTCTGTCACCTCAAGGCAGAATGTAGTACTCAATCAAACTGCTCAGGAAAAAGACAGATAAATTACCATAATTTAAATTAAGACCACAAAACTTTAGAAACAAATATACAGAATATCTGCAACAGAGTTAATTATAACCTTGAAATATTAAAAATAAAACAGAAAAGTATTGCAGAAAATAGTTAGAACTCTAAATATATATATCTGAAAAATGCAATTTTACCAGAAAAGTGGGTTATATATGTACATACATGTAAATGGAAAAAAATTCAATAGGTAAGCTTAATAGCATATTAGATATAGAAGAAAAAGAATTACAGGACTGATCATTAGAAAATATTAAAGCAAAAAAATATTAAAGTCCAAGAAAGCAAACGGAAAATTTAAAAGATCATAAGAAGCACATGGAAACTTGGTGAAACAATTTAAAATATAGTTGGAGTTTCATGTAAAGGAGGACAGAGAATTCTACAAATATCATTGCTTTCAAGACATCATTGCTGTTTCAAAAAATGCTAAAATTTTCAAGCAATAAATACTAGATTAAAAAAAATAACTATAACATGTTACTGTATCAGACAACCAAAGACAAAGAGAAAAATCTTGAAAACAACCAGAAGAAAAATAAATCCATTACCTTCAAAGATCAATAATAAGACATACAGCTGAATTTAAAGACGAAATGATGACAAAAGCTAAAAGAAAATAATTGACAAGCTAGAATTTTATATGAGGCAAAAAAATCTACAAGTATATCTTGTGAACAGAACTGCAATAAAGATATGCTAAAGGGATTTCTTCAGGCAGAAAGAAAATGATCTAATATGGAACCTGAAAATGCAAAAATGACAGAAGTTATCTAAAAACTAAACCTTGTGGTAAATCTAAATTAATGTTGATAGCTTAACTCAGGAATGAGCACATGATTTTCTATAATGGGTCAGATAGTAAATATTTTAGGATTTGAAGGCCGCATATGTCCTGTTTCAGATTTCTCATTCTTTTCTTTATGTATATATATTCTTAGCTCCCAGGCCATAAATAAACAGACGAGGGACTAGATTTACTGAATCCTTATTTAAAATAACAACAATAAAATAGCGTGAGTTGCCATGCCCTTCTTCAGGGATCTTCCCATCTCAAGGATTGAACCCACTTCTCTTATGTCTCCTGCATTGGCAGGTGGGTTCTTTACCACTGGTGCCACATGGCATTGCCTTGACTATATGGACCTTTGTTGGCAGAGTGATATCTCTGTTTTTTGATACATTGTCTAGATTTGTCATATCTTTGCTGCTAAAAAGCAGTCTTCAATTTCACTCCTGTAGTCACCATCTGCAATGAACTTGGAGCCCAAGAAGAGGAAATCTTCCACTGTTTCCAGTTTTTCCTCTTCTATTTGCCTTGAAGTAATGGAGCTAAATTTCATGTCAGTTTTTTTTTGTTTCTTTGTTTGTTTTCTTCTTTTTTTTTTTTTAATATTTAGCTTTAAACCAGCTTTTTCACTTTCCTCCTTCACCCTCACCAAGAGGTTCTTTAGTTCCTCTTTGCTTTCTGCCATTAGTATGGTATCATCACATATCTGAGGCTATTAATATTTCTCCCACCTATTTTGATTCCGGCTTGTAACTCATTCAGCCCAGTACTTCTCATGATATGCCAATGCATAGGTTAAGTAAACAGGGTGACAATAGACAATCTTATTGTACTCCTTTCTCAGTCCTTAACCAATCAGTTGTTGCATACAGGATTCTAACTGATGCTTCTTGACCTGCATATCTGTTTATCAGGAGACACGTAAGATGGTCTTGTATTCCCATCTCTTTAAGAGCTTTCCACAGTTAGTTATGACCCACACAGTAAAAGGCTTAAGTGTAGTAAATGAAACAGAAATAGATGGCTTTCTGCAATTCCTTGCTTTCTCTATGATCCAGTGATGGTGGCAATTTGAATACTACTCAGCCATAAAAAGAATGAAATAATGCCATTTGCAGTAACATGCAACATGAGTGCACCTAGAGTTCATCACATTAAGTGAAGTAAGGCAGACGGAGAAAGACAAATATATGTCATCACTTGTATATGAAATCCAATAAAATAATAAACTGTAGTAACTTATTTACAAAACAGAAATTGACTTGCAGACACAAAAAATACTCTTATGGTTACTAAAGCAGATAGTGAAAGGGGATAAATTGTATGTAAAACAGATAAATAAGGACTTACTGTGTACCACAGGAAACTATAGTCAATACTGTAATAGAAAAAAAAAACTCTGAAATTCAGTTTATATATAGAAATAAATCACTTTGTTGTATACCTTTAAGATGACATTGGAAAATTGACTATATTTGATTAAAATAGTTATTAAAAGTAGTTATTATTTTTTATCTTTTATTTTTTTAATTGCCATAATGCCTATTTGTTTATATTTTATCTGTGTCTTATTTTTTCAAGTTTTTTTAAAAATAAATTTTAATAGGTATATAGTTGATTTACAATGTTATATTACTTTCTGATGTATAGCAAAGTAATTCAGTTACCTATTACAAATATCCACTCTTTTTTTTAGATTCCATTCCCATATAGACCATTACAGAGTATTGAGTAGAGTTCTCTGTACTATATCATATGCTTTTATTAGTTATCTATTTTATATACAGCAGTATGGATATGTCAGTCCCAATCTCTCAATATATTTTTTCTGTTATTTCACCCTTGTGAACTACAGTTTGTTTTCTACATCTGTAATTCTATTTCTGTTTTGTAAATAAGTTCATTTCTACCATTTTTTTAGATTCCCCAATTTCACATACAAGCAACGTCATATGATATTTGCTTTTCCCTGTTTGACTTACTTCACTTGACATGACACCCTCTAGGCAGTTGATCAAATGGCATAATTTCATTTGTTTTGAATGGCTGAGTAATATTCTATTTATATTGCCGGAAGCCAGCATGGGGAATCCCACCCATGGCAAAGGTCATGAGGAAGGGGGCCTGATAAACACAAAGGCAGGATCAAGCTTCAGGGGTTCCCCCTGGATTTTCTCAAGCATCTACCCCCAAAACCAGAGTCTGTCTACTTTACTGTGTTATGTTTTCCACCTATCTTCCGACATTAACAGAGGGCTGTCCCCCCATCACCTTTTTCTGGAAAAAGTTAATTTAGAGCTTTTAGATAATAAGTCTCCTGGGCATAATAAAAGTGTTTCAACCCAAAAAAACCCCTCTGATGTCTTTTTAGCCTGCCTGACAGGTTTGTCCGGACTCTTACAGCTGCACATGTGATTGCAGCCTCCCGGCCACAAGAGGCACAGGAAGCTTAAAACATCCTAGGAATATAGGGGCTTCTGAGGAGTCAAAATCATTAGAATAGGACTGATTAAAGGTTTCATTGTTGAGCCAATACTTGCTGCCAAGTTTTCATATCTTTTATTTGTTGATATAGTTGGTATGTAGAAAAAATAGGTAGTAGCCCTGGCATTACCAACATTAGATCTTTGAGTTAAGTACTTTCTTTGTTATAACCCACTGCACTTTTGTTCTACAGGAATATAACTTTACTTAGTACTTTGAGGGTGATGCAGATTAAAGAAAAAACACTTCAAAGGAAAGTGAGTTTTCTGGTTGATAGACGTTGATCTAGGAAAAGAGCCATAAAAGTGTTAACAGGCCCCCTGGCCAGAAGATGATGTAAAACCACCTGAGACCTTTTGTATACGGGAAGGTATGCAAAAAGAAAGCCTGATCTCAATAAGGATCAGGACTGCTGCCTCTGCATAATTCTACATATTCCATTATTTCTTTATTTACAACTTGGGGTATATAAGTTGCTTTTGAAAATAAAGTTGTGGATCTGGCACCAATGCTTGACTCCACCATGTCGTTCTTTTCTCCCTTTTCAGGCTGAATTCCTATCTGGAGCACAGAGTCTCTCCGTGTTTACTTATTTGCCCTGGCTTCTAAGACTGATGTGAGAGGGAGCCCAAGGTGGGACACCCTCCACTATTCAAGCAGGCCCTGGTGGCCTACGTAGACAGTGCAAGTTCCTTGTCTTGGAGCTTTATTGGTCTCCTGTGTAAACCAAGTTATTCAGCCTCTTTTCTCCACTAATTTTCCTACTACACTATTCTTTCTTAATCTCTCTTTATATCTCTAAATAAATAAGTCTCTCCTTGCCCACTCCGTCCCCGCTTTGAATTACCCTGGATCCACCGGGGCTGGACTCTGGTAATATATGCATTGAATCTTCTTTATTTATTCTTCTATCAGTGAGCCTTTTGGTTGCTTCCATGCCCTGGCTACTGTAAACAGTGTGGCAGTGAATATTAGGGCACATCCATTTTTAAAATGTATGTCCAGGAGTGGGATTTTTGGATAATATGGTAGTTCTATTTTTAACATTTTAAGGAACTTCCATACTATTCTCCAGAGTGTGTGCATAAATTTACATTCCCTCCAATGATGTAGGAGTGTTCCTAAAAAAAAGGTATTCTTGATTGAGGGTTGTAAATAGTTGTAAAGAAGGCTACCACTGCTACAGAGTTAAGATCTGACCTCAAACAGACTTTCAGGTCTTTGTTAAATCTTTGATTTTCCTCAGCAACTCCTCTCTTGTTCTCTTCAGCAAATATCTAGTGCTCCGAATAGTCTCTCTATATCTTCTATTCAAAGATATAAGAAAAAATTTATATATCTTATATATTTAATATAAGAAAACATGCTTATTGACTAGGTCATTCCAAGTGGCACAGTGGTAAAGAATCCACCTGCCAATGCAGGAGACACAGAGATGTGGGTTTGATCCCTGGGTTGGGTAGATCCCCTGTAGTGGGAAATGGCAATCCACTTCAGTATTCATGCCTGGAAAATCCCATGGACAGAATAGCCTGTCAGTCAACAGTCCACTGTTTCACAAAGAGTTGGAAATGACTAAGTGACTGAGCACACACATATACCTATTATTCAACCTCTACTTTGTCTTTCAATAATAGTTTCTTGAAACACAGAAAGAAAATCAAGATCATAGAGTATGAACTACCCAAGTTCTGGTTCTCACATTTGCTTCCTAAAGCTTTTATTTACTTATTTATTTATTTTCCATCAGACTTTCCCTTCCAGGTCTAATTTTCCCATCAGTGCTCCAGAGATCTATCAATTTACTGCAAGCCTTTGTTTCAGCAATTTTTAATCCTTCTCATTGTCAGTTGGTTCTTTTCCACTGCCTCTTTACTTTCAGGCTGCAAATCTGTGTAAATCTCCCTCTTTTTGCAAATAACCTTCCACAAAACTGTGTGCCTTTCTATCTTTTGATCTCACATCACTGATATGTTTAATCATTGTCTTTTTTCAGATTATACAGGTTCATTGCAGAATATTTGAAAGTTTCAGAAATGTATAATTAAATAAAATTTATCCAGAAGTGATTTTAGTTAATCCTTTAACAGACTGGTGTATTCTTTCTTGTATTTTATTCTGTGTATGGGTTGTTTTATTTTTTATACAATCTTGTGGCTCAGATGATAAAGAATCTGCCTGCAATATGGGAGACCAAGGTTCAACCGCTGGGTTGGGAAGATTCTTTGGAGAAGGAAATGGCAATCCACCATAGTATCCTTGCCTGAAGACTTCCATGGATAGAGGAGCCTGGTAGGCTACGTTCATGAAGCCTCAAAGACTCAGACACAACTGAATGACTACACTTTCACTTTCAAGTTAATTTTACTGTAGATTAAATTCTATTGTTTTCACCTTATTATATCAAGAATGTTATCTTTGTTATCACATATTTCTTGAAAAATAATTTAATGAAAGTATGTCAGTCCATTTACTGCTGTAGCACATCTATTTTTCCTACACTTGTGGCATTAACAAATATTTTACATTTTTCAGTGAACAAATAAATATATGTTTGTTAAAAATAAGTAGGTTCTATTTATGGTCTTCTTTATTTTCTCATGTAAAATCAAGTTAATATTTAGTCTGTTGTTTCCACTTGAATTCCATAAATATTGCTAATAAAACAAGTCTAAAAGAAAACTCTTAATCGTTATTCATTTAAAATATCTTAAATTCTTCTTTATTTTTGAAGAATAGCTGTTGTAAGTACGGAGGTTTTGGTTGAGTCTTTTTCTTTTATAACTTTGAATATGTTATACCACTATATTCTGCCTCTGTGGTTTCTGATAAGAAAGAAGCAATTAATTCTATTGAGGATATCTTGTATATAATTCAAGATTCTCTTTGTTTCTAAGCTTTTTCAATATATGGCCTAGCTATATCTTTGAGTTTCTCCTTTCATTTGTTGAGTATCTTGAGTGTGTAATTTAATTTTTTATCAAAAATAATTTTCATCAAATTTTTGTCAATTATTTGTGGTTTATATGGTCTATTGAATCACTTAAAATCAGAAAACATTGAACAAATGCTCCTAGAGGAAATATAGGATTAGGTACCTGAGAGCCTCTGGTCACATCATTTTATTAGTTAATTAATACATAGCCTTTTTCTATATGTCTTGCTATTTAAATACATACAACTATGTACATATATATGTATGTGCGTGTGCATATATATATATGATTATTATATATATAGTTTATTGCACTGAACTCATTATATATATACACACATATGATTTATAGCATTGAACTAACACCCAGAAGCATTGTAACTAATGCCTGAACAGAGCTTAACACACATCTGTAAGGCACCTCTAAGGAAAACTGCATTTAAGAACACTAGTCACTCTTTACCTCTAGACCTAGCAGCCATTATAAAGAGTAAAATCATCAACACAAAGAAAAAAAGTGCAAAAGAAGAGGTAGCAAATTGAATGCAAAACACATTTGTTTACTGTATGAGAGGTGAAACAAAAAATAATAGTGTCATCATTTTACCTGGGAATGTTTGTGTTGTTGACTAATTTTTTTCCACCCTGCATGTTCATAAATGGCCATAAAATTACCACAAGCATTTATTGCAGGGTTACAAATAAGTTTTAGTGAGTAGATGAATTTACAAATGTGGATTCTGTGAATAATGAGGATTAGCTATACACACATGTACACATTTTCATAGCAATATCTCAAACAATAAGTAATATTAGAATGGTTGATAAGTACATAGTTGATTTTAAAAAATCAATTGATTTTGTAAATAACACCAAATAGCAATTAGAAAATATTTTAAAATCATGCTATTTTCAAGAGCCTCAATAGTATATCAGATACATATAAGGAAACCTAATGAAATACAAGAAAAACCTTTTCAGAGATAATATAAAATATTAATTATATTAATAAATTGGAAAACTCTATACTTTTAAGTTAATTATTCATATTTTGGAGGATAGATTCAATGCGATTATGCCATTATTTGGAAAATTTTAAAAACTCAGCAAGTTGGAAAACTCAGCAGTGGCCACTGGGCTGGAAAACTTGTTTTTACTCCAATCCCAAAGAAAGGAAATATCAAAGAATGTTCAAACTATCACACAATTGCACTCATCTCACATGCTAGCAAAATAATGCACAAAGTTCTTCAAGTGAGGCTCCAACAGTACGTGAACCAAGAATTTCCAGATGTTCAAAGCTGGCTTTAGAAAAGGCAGAGGAACCAGAGATCAATTTGCCAACGTCTCTCATATTACAGAAAAAGCAAGAGAGTTTCTGAAAAATATCTACTACTTCTTTATTGACTATACCAAAACCTTTGAATGTGTGGATCACAATAAACTGTGGAAAATTCTTCAAGAAATGGGACCTGCGTCCTGAGAAATCTGTATGCAATTCAAGAAGCAACAGTTAGAACTGCACATGGAACAACAGACTGGTTCCAATAGGAAAAGGAGTATGTCAAGGCTGTATATTGTCAGCCTGCTTATTTAACTTATATGCAGAATACATCAAGTGAAATGCTGGGCTGGATGAAGCACAACTGGGCTCAAGATTGCTGGAAGAAATATCAATAACCTCAGATATGCAGATGACACCACCCTTAACGACAGAAAGCGAAGAACTAAAAAGCCTCTTAATGAAAGTGAAAGAGGAGAGTGAAAACGTTGGCTTAAACCTCAACATACAAAAAGAAAGATCATGATATCTGGTCCCATCACTTCATGGGAAATAGATGTGGAAACAAGGAAACAGTGAGGGACTGTTTTTTGGGGATCTAAAATCATTGCAGCTGGTGTGTGTGGCCATGAAATTAAAAGATGTTTGCTCCTNAGAGGAGAGTGAAAACGTTGGCTTAAACCTCAACATACAAAAAGAAAGATCATGATATCTGGTCCCATCACTTCATGGGAAATAGATGTGGAAACAAGGAAACAGTGAGGGACTGTTTTTTGGGGATCTAAAATCATTGCAGCTGGTGTGTGTGGCCATGAAATTAAAAGATGTTTGCTCCTTGGAAGAAAAACTATGACCAAACTAGACAGAGTATTAAAAAGCAGAGACATATGAAATAGAATATTTTGAAATACATAAAGGATATGAAAATTTTAAAATTTACTATCACCATTGTTACTATTAACATTACCATTAAGATGCAAGTGTTAAAGCAGCAAATGATGCTCAACTACAAAACAACACAGTTGATCATAAGCAAAACCATGCATGACAAGGAATGCCTCTTCAGGATTGGTGCAGCTCCAAGGCCTCAAGGCAGGAACATGCAGAGGTCTCAGTTAAACACAGTGCCTTAGAAACTCCTTCAGATGCTGTGGACCTGTGCTGGTCTAAGTGGAGCTTACATCTCTCAACAATGGCAATAGGGTTTGCCTCCTGGCCGTTCATCCCAGGAGAAGAAATGCAAAAGAAACTCACTTCTCACTCTCCTGGGGGAAAGAGGTCTTCATATCTATTTTCCAGGGTAAATGTGAGTCTACCTTTTGGTGTTGTGTTTCAGTGATGATGATCACTATCCTACAAACCATAATCAAATAGCATTATGTTCAGTTTTTTGGTTATCAAATATTGACAGTGACTCCCTGAACATTTTTGATTCTTCCAACTAGTTATCAAATGGTCATTCTTGACCCCTGTCTACCTATATTTCAAAAATTCTGTTAAAGGGCAAGCATTGGAGTTCTCAATTCTGACCAACATTCAGGCTATCTGGAAGTGTTTATTTGGGTTTCAGAAGCAATAATTAGGTACCAACAATGAAGATTCTTGCTGAGACATTTTATTCTCATGAGAATTTTGCTATATGTTTTAAAGGGAAGAAAACAGGCAAGAGGAGGCAGAAGCCCAAACTCCCAGTGTAATGGCTAATGGAGCCCCAGTCCTGAATGCCACATTTGTGATCATTTTGGTAAAATCAGCCATTAGAGATCTGTTCGATTCCAAAATTTTGTGTTGTTTTACCAGTGCACCCTTCGAAGCTATCTTGGAATTTAACATGATTACCAGAATGTTGCATCAGTGGCAAAATATGGAAACAAATAGATTTGGAGAACTTGTAATATTT
Source organism: Neotragus moschatus (assembly GCA_006410615.1). Taxonomy (NCBI): domain Eukaryota; kingdom Metazoa; phylum Chordata; class Mammalia; order Artiodactyla; family Bovidae; genus Neotragus; species Neotragus moschatus. Next base: position 338,244 of record SJYA01002860.1, read on the forward strand.
ATCCTTGCTGAGTTGAGCTAAATAAGTTCTTCTTTTTAAATTAACTGTTTTCAATAATCAAAACATTTGTCCTTTCAAGGTAGGTTGTGACACAAAAATACTGATTGCAATTTTCATTAGTCTGACCCAAGTTTTCTTGATTGGACTGAGAAGAGAGATTATTAAGTGCTCAAAAATATCATTTAAAATACTATTCTTTAGGGTAAACATGTAGGTTGTTTTTAGATATGATTGTAGTCAATCATTTGGGGGATACTTTATTGATTTTTCACTCACTCAAAACATTTCTCCTTTTCCTCTGATTTTGTATTTACTTTCCCATCAATTCAGTTCAGTTCAGTTCAGTTCAGTCACTCAGTTGTGTCTGACTCTGCGACCCCATGAATTGCAGCACACCAGGCCTCCCTGTCCATCACCAACTCTCAGAGTTCACTCAGACTCACTTCCATCGAGTCAGTGATGCCATCCAGCCATCTCATCCTCTGTCGTTCCCTTCTCCTCCTGCCCCCAATCCCTCCCAGCATCAGAGTCTTTTCCAATGAGTCAGCTCTTCGCATGAGGTGGCCAGAGTACTGGAATTTCAACTTTAGCATCATTCCTTCCAAAGAAATCCCAGGGCTGATCTCCTTCAGAATGGACTGGTTGGATCTCCTTAGTGGAATGCATTTCTAAGATCTCTGACTCCCTCTGTACCAAATAAACATATATGCAAAGCAAACAGGAAAAAAAAAATCTGCACTATTTTACCACTGAAGAATTCATAGATATTCATTTATCCCCTAATAAGAGGTTAGCTGTTATTTGATGGACCTTCTTCTAAGATTGATACATTTTTAAATAATCTTTTATAATTAGAGCTACAGAGATGAACTTAATTCTGTTAAAATGACAGAGTCTGAGGAAACTCTAAGTCCCAGAATGAACATTTATGGTATTTCACATGGACATTTTATTTTTCTATTGAACAAAGTATATAGATTTTCAGCATACTTTGGTGACTCAGATGGTAAAGAATCTGCCTGCAATGCAGGAGACCCGGGTTCATTCCCTGGGTCAGGAAGATCTCCTGGAGAAGGGAATGGTTATCCACTCCAATATTTTTGCCTGGAGAATTCAATGGACAGAGGAGCTCGGAGGGCTACATTCTATGGAGATGAAATGAGTCGGACATGACTGAGCGACTAATATTTTCACTTTTCACTTTGTCTCATATACGGAAGGATTAGCCTTTTTGTCTAATATCTGAAGCAATAAAGTGATGTCAAAAGGGAAGAAGAAATATTGGAAAATGAAGGAAGAAATGTCTCAAAGAGATCATTTAATTTTTAACAGCAATAATAATTCTTTTCAAAATTGTCTAGCTAAATACTTATTTAAATAAAATTTCGTTCTCTACAAAAGCTTCTGATTCTTAAAGAATGCATGATGTATAACATTCCTGGTGGAAAAAAAATAAACTCATTTGGTAGGAATTACAAATAAAGAAAAGAAAACTCTCCATCCAACTTATTAAAAGGATACATGATACTTCAAAAATAATGTAATTTACTATTGTGATGTATTCCTGAATCCCTCACCTCGAATTTGTAATAACTTACATTTTTAATATGATCTGCAAAGGGAGTTACTCTTAGATTTTTTAATTGGAGGAGTCCACTAAAATTTTCAATCCACAGTAACAGGAGCTGCAAACCAATACTTCTCCATTTCTTCAAGAGTCTATCACAGCATCTGATCTGCTGCTCTGCTCAGTTTCTCAGTCATGTCCAACTCTTTGTGTCCCTGTGGACTGTAACCCACCAAGTTTCCTGGGTATATAGTAGGTATTATTAAATGACTTAAAATTAAATCCATATTAATAGACTGGTTGAATTTAACTGAAACATTTTTTAATTGCTAGAATATCTTAACACAGGATCAAAGACTCACCATTGACTGAAGTAAATTTCTTGATGTGACATATTTTCAGGTCAAATTTGTATACATCCGAAAACAACTTTTAATTACTAATGAAACAATGACTGTCATCAATTATTCCTAGGAAAACTCACATCCAAAACATCAAATCTTTTCTTAACTGAAAAACTTCATAGTTCGTTCTTTGTTTTCTGGGTTGTTTTTAACCATATTTTCTGAAGCATGTCTTCTACTTCAAGAAAGAAAACATCATTTATCACTATGGAAACACCCTCTTTCTCTTGAAATCCTCTTTAATACTCAAAGCACATTTTTTGGATATCATGTTGAATAGATAATTGAAAGTATAAATTGAAGATTTGTTCTCTGGAGGAAACATGTTTTCCTGGAGAATATCTCTGAAGTTTCCTTGGGTACTTGGATTTTGTGACAAAATTTTGTTGGACATAAACATTTAGCCTATTTTATTCTTAGGCTGATTACCTTTAAAAAGTAATATACTAAGTAAGCTTATGATACATGTATTACTACTATGTATATTCTGAACATTTATGAATTTGGTTCTTGGTTATCTACATATATACTGATATATGTATTACTACTAGGTATATTCTAATCATTTATGAATTTGGTTCTTGGTTATCTGCATATATACTGCTGCTGCTTCTGTTGTCGCTTCAGTCGTGTCCAACTCTGTGCGACCCCATAGATGGCAGCCCACCAGGCTCCTCCTTCCCTGGGATTTTCCAGGCAAGAGTACTGGAGTGGGTTGCCATCGCCTTCTCCAACATATATACTAGATGTGTGTAAAATGAAACAATTATCCTTTCAAATTTGCTTGTAGTATTAAAAGCTGAAAATGATGTCTTTTCTAATAATATTGTAATTTTATGTTTTGTTAGGAATTTTCATCTAATATTGACTGAAAAGATCAATAGACTATCTCAGCATGCTATGCTGTGCATTTATTTACTGTTGCCACTGATGCAATAAAATCATATTAGAGTATTTCATCAGCCCATACTATCCTGTATTAATTTACTTACAAAGTCATTCCCAATACTATCTGATTGGTCTTGTGAAAATTGTGAAGACAATTCCTTTAACAAATAAAAGAGTTGGTAGTCAGTAGGAAATGGGGAGGAATAAGAGCTTATGCAGTATATAGCAGAAGCATGTGTTCAACCACATTCTTCCAGATACCTTTTATCCTGTTTCATTTCTTATATTTTGTACTCAGTATAATTGGTACCCTGGTTCCTGAAATCTTCAATAAAAATACTACCATTATCATCATCAATATAGATTACAATGAAAAAGTTGCAGAGTGTCATGGCAAGGCTTCTTAAAATACAATGAATAGTTCTTCCTTGGAAATCCTAACTGGAGCCCGATGCTTCCTCTTTTGTGTGTAGCAATTTATTGGTGTAGAAGAGTTGAAAATGTATTGGGGCAGATTTATTTATAGCTTCCTGTGTTGGACCACTAAATTCAATAAATATTTATCTGATATCTTTTATTTACCTTAGGATGTGTTTGGTCTTGGGGATAAATGGGATCTTTTAACTAGAAAAATGGTATTTATCAGTTATAGTACAATAGCAGTAGATAATGAACTTAACAGAGGAAAATGCATCTTCATTTGCCTAAGAAGGTCAGTAAAGCAGGTGATGCTTGGTTAAGTTTGGGAGAAAGGGTAAGGATGTCTCAGAAGGAAACATTGGTAAAGTATACTCCAGGGAGAGGAAACTGCTAAATACAAAGATCACATAGGTATGTGAGAGAGAGAGACTCAATGGAAACTCCAATACTTAAGTATTGGCTATTGTTAGAATTTGGCACTTAGTAGATATTCAGTAAACTATCCCATCATTGTTTTTATGGGTACGGTTCAGAGGATGGAAAGCAGGAAAACATGAGCAGATTCAGTGACAGTCCTTTTGTCGATGTGATTGTCTCCTGTTTCGAAAACTGGATTAAATTATTCCTTTCTATTTAATACTAAGATTAGGTGAACTGAAGAAAACTTTCCTACTTGAGTTTAGTTTCTACAAAGTGATGTATAGAATTAGATTCATAGTCATCCTCTTCTGTCCCCTTCTGTCCCCCCCTCCTCCTTCCCTTTTGGTTCTCTTTCCCTCTCCCTTTTCTCACCTTTCCGCTCTCCCTTCCTTTCTTCTTCCTTTTTTAAAATTATGTGAATATAACTCACATCTGAGACTCTTGCCTTTGACTTCACATGTGTAGAAATAGCTAAAATGCATTTATAAAATCCTAAATCAACATACCAGCTTTTTACACTGGTGGTCAGGGCAAGGCAGATAATTTGTTTACCTTTAGAGTAGAACCGAGCAGGCTCATTCTCCCAACAAACATCCAAAATATTTCTTCCTTTGGTTTTTATCTAATATCTTAAATTCTACTCTAGAGTTCTAAGTTCCCAAATATCACTCTCTGCCTGCACTGTGGTCTTATCTCATATCTCTTTTACCACTACCGATCCTTGCCCTGTAGTCGTTTGCCTCTTGAGTCATCTTTTGCTTCCTGTCACTACTCCTACAAACACCCTGTGCACTACACCCACTGCTTCTCCTGCCTCTTGTTCAACCTCTACTCAGGCCAGTCTTGGTACCACCATCCATTAGTTTGATTATTTTTTTTGCCAACCACCTCCATGCACTTGATCTCTCTCATCTTTCCATCATATCAACTTTGTAAAACTTTATTCCTAATTAACATGGTCTTTACTGACATTTTCCCTGGGCATTATAGGGCCAAGAGAAAAATGCACACCTGTTATGATTGATGTCATTATAAATTCAATATCTTCAGTCTAAACTGGAATCCAGTAAGTTTCAGATTTGGTAGAACTCTTCAAGTCATTTTCTCTCACCTTTCTCCTTTCTCTTCCTTTTCTTAAAAAAAAAAATATATAGATTTTATTACCTAAGTTGAAAATGGAAACCCTGGAAGTTAAAATTGAACAAACTTGCCTGTGAGCTTTTTATATCTAATAGAAAAAAAAAGATGTTTGACCTTCTTTCTATATTGTTCTGCTCTGCTTTATCCAAATGTATCTTTAGAACTCAACTGCTATCCAGTAAATTCTCTTCCTCACAGTTTCACTTGGGAAGATCCAAGCCTTGAAGCATTGTATCATGGAGCACTCTTTTTTTTTTTTTTTCTATGACTGGTGCATATTAGGTAGAATTCTTTACTGAGAAATAATTCAACTTGCTTGCACTGACCATCCAACTTTAATTTTCTTGGCTGCTGAGATATTTAGCTCTTTTAGGCTGAACCTTGGAATTTACTTCCAAGACAAGGAAAATCTGAGAAATTCTAGACTCAACTCATTTGGCTTTTGATGAGGCTTCAAAATCATTGAATTTGAATTAAATTTGAACTCTTCTGACTGAGCACTCAGGAACTTTAAGAAAACTCAGCAGTAGAGAGAGGGAAGAGTCGCTCTAGAAATTTTAATGTGTTGCCACCTTCAAGCAACACTGCTCTGGTAAGTTGAATTCCTCATTTCTTTCCCAGCAATTCCTTGCTGATAATCACCTACAGTCTCCTCAGTTTGCAAAGCCCTCTGGAATCCATGCTTTTGTATTTGCTATATATGTCTTTCCCTGAACTGTTCTTTTCCATTTTCTCTCCTCTGAGCCTTTTCTCTCTGATAGTTCTCTTTTTGTGGAGAAGGGAATGGCAACCCACTGCAGTATTCTTGCCTAGAGAATCCCAAGGACAGAGGAGCTTGGCAGGCTAAGTTTGTGGGGTTGCAGATTTGGATATGACTGAGTGACTAAACCACACCACAAGTCTCTTTTTACATATATTAACAATCACTTCTTTCTTGGCACTTATATTTTCATTTCAAATGTACTAGATAATGTATCTAAATTTAATATTTTTTATGTTTAAATATCTTTTATTGATTATTCTCATGCTTCTTTGAAAATATTAAATAAATAACAGTATTTTAATATAAAAAATAATTTTATTTGATTATAGTTTTTATCATTTTTTTCTGGATTGCATTATCATTACAATTATCCATAGTATACAATTGACCAAATGATATAATTATTTTGCTACATTTTAAGAAATAATTGCTTCACAAAAATTATTAGAACTAATCTCTTAATGATATAAAGGGCAATTATTTACAAGCTTATAAATTCATGTATCTAGCTATGAATATTACTTCTGGAACAAGACAGAATTCACCAACTCTTTCTAGTTTTAGTTTTTAAAGACTAAGCATGATAGACCTTGTTCAGTAAATATATAGAGGGAAATAGAATTCTCTTGTCAAATGTTTTTCAATTCTTTGACTCCTTTCTGAGTTATAAGGAAAACAGAAAGAAATCACATAGTGATTTAGCATTAAAATTTATTTTTAATATTCTCTATGACATCAATTCAATCAGTTGTCCCTTAATTTTTTTGAAAGCAAACATTAGAAACACTTGGTTCGTACGAAGATTTTTTTTTTTTTTTTTTAGTTGCATAAGTCATTCTTTCTCAGGCCCCAGTTCACCACTTTGAATTGTTCTTTTATTTGCTGTCTAATGTAGGTTCTGATGACTGCAGGTGATAGACCACAGTAAGCTTTTCTTTCGCAAAGATAATGGCCATTTGAGAGGGTAGGCAGAAAAGGAAAATCTGGCAGGAAGATCAGCTTCAGAACAGATGACACCTGAACTGCTCAGGTTCTGAAAGTTGATGTCTCAAACACTCCCGAAACTTTCATACCTTTAGAAAAAATATCATTCTTGAGAATTCTGATAGAAAAGACATATATTAATCTGTCTCCATAATTATGTCCTTTATCATCCAACAACATAATCATCTTGTGTTTGTGTTTTCACTAAAAGGTACATTCCTTAAGGACAAAGCTTATGTTTTTTACCTACCTTCAATTTGCAAAACAGGGCACATAGGAAGTATATAACTAATGCTTATAAGAATGGATGTAATAAAATAATACCAAAGTTATCAAAAAAAGCTAACCCATTTTTGTTCCTTCCTACTTTGTGCCTGCCTTATGTAAAATTAAAAAAAAAATTCTTCTAGATAAAAGAACTTATGAATTATCTATCTTCATTATAAATTAGCTACTATTTCACTTGCTGAGCACAGCAAATGAGACTAAAACAAAAAGAAGACAAGAAGACTCAGTATAGGAAAAAGATTACAAAGAGGAAAAGGAAAGGCAAATAATGTAAAGTTTATAATTGGAGCTAAAACATACCTAGTAGTTGGAAATAAAATGGCTAAAGGTTTTCTAGTATCCTAGGGTAATAGAATCAAGAAAAAACAGAAAATTTTGAATTCAGTAGTTTTTGAGGTGCAGCAGAAAGATAGGAAATTCCAATTAAAGGGTAAAAAATGATATTTATGCACAAATTGAAGGCAGCTTCATATCTGAAACTGCAAATTCACTGCAATAAAACCCATCCCTTTCCCTGCCAGAGTTTATTCTTTTCAAGGTGAGCATATTCTCTCATAGCTCCAAGGCTGATCTCTTGGGCTGATAAGGTCTTGGTTGTATTTCCATTGCAGTAGAATCAAGTAGAGGACCTTGTAAAATTAACGTTCCTCTGCTGCTCTGAAGATAAGTACTTGGGTGACCCCAGAAGTGCAGAGCTGACTATCAAGTTCACCTTCTTTCCATATCCCTGTGTTGAAAAAGCCTGAAATGGTGAATAATTCATCTGGCAGTGATAAGCAACGTGGCCTTGTTGTTAAGGGCTTTGTGATGTTATCACCATCCTTTCTCTGAGTGGAAGCCTATCAAAGGGTTTTGCTTTCTGTCTATTCCACTTAGGAAGCAAACAAAAGAAATTAATGAAGGTCAAAGTGCAAAGGTTCAACTGGAATAATTTCAGTCATTTTTTAAAGTCTGATGTTATTACATTTGGGATATTGATTATGCAAAAAATGCTGGTTTCTCACTATGGAATGTAACGAGTCAGTTAAAATATTATGATTTATTATGGACCAGGAAAACCCACCATCCATAAGTCTTTACACTGACTGTCAGTATACTTGAAATGTTGAAATTCCAACCAGTCCATTCCGAAGGAGATCGGCCCTGGGATTTCTTTGGAAGGAATGATGCTGAAGCTGAAGCTCCAGTACTTAGGCCACCTCATGCGAAGAACTGACTCATTGGAAAAGACTCTGATGCTGGGAGGGATTGGGGGCAGGAGGAGAAGGGGACGACAGAGGATGAGATGGCTGGATGGCATCACTGACTCGATGGGCATGAGTCTGAGTGAACTCTGGGAGTTGGTGTTGGACAGGGAGGCCTCGCATGCTGCGATTCATGGGGTCGCAAAGAGTCGGACACGACTGAGCGACTGAACTGAAACTGAAACTGAANTGATGCTGGGAGGGATTGGGGGCAGGAGGAGAAGGGGACGACAGAGGATGAGATGGCTGGATGGCATCACTGACTCGATGGGCGTCAGTCTGAGTGAACTCTGGGAGTTGGTGATGGACAGGGAGCCCTGGTATGCTGCGATTCATGGGGTCGCAAAGAGTCGGACACGACTGAGCGACTGAACTGAAACTGAAACTGAAAACTTCTTCCATCTACCTTCATAGGAGTCTCTTCTTTCTCTTTCAAGAATATATGTGCCCTTACACTCATCACTAAAAAGCTTTCAGTAATTTATCAGAAACTTGAAAACCATAACTAATCAGAAACATTGGCCTTGAGCACAGGACTTGACCAACTACTTCAGGCAGTATATTTGAACCAAGAAGAGTCAGGGAGGAGCAGATAAACCCAAGGGAGTTAATTTGGTTATCAATACAATAAATCTAGAATAGACTTAGAATCCTAAATTCAGGACTAGGATACTATTTCAAAGAACATTTACATTTAATTGGAATCAAAGTCATAAGTTAAGCTAAGAAAATGATTCTAATATTTAAATTTCTGCATCTAAATAGGAACATTATTTGTGTTTCAGAGCATTTTATAGTATACATAAAAATAGCCAATATATTTTATTGTCAGTTCATAAAGCTGACCTCCCTGGCATCATTCATTCATTCATATAACAGATATTTCTTTTGAGACCAGTGTATGCAAAGCACCATGCTGATGTTATGAGAATAGATATAATGAACATAATAGGTATAAATAAGGGTTTCCCTTCTATAGGCCAAGGAGATAAGCAAGCAACTGAAAACCAAAAACATTGTCCTATAACACAAAGATAATTGAGAAATATTGGAACTTGTATACCAGTTTGAATATGGCAGGGAAGGTTTTACTAATGATAATACAGGTGTGTATGGTTTACTAAAGATAATGCAGGGTAGTGTGTGTTGGTGGTAATAGGTAGGTAGAATTTTATACCAAACAAAAATAGTTTTATATTTATAGACATAAACAGGAATATATTATAGAAAGTACAAGTTTCATCTTTGTCAAAGTGTCAAGTGGAAAAAAAATGGCTATAGAATGGGCTAGTCAGGTAGATGGAATATATATAATGGTTGCATGCTATGCATAGAATTGCATTTTATTCTGTAGGTGGTGGGAAACCATGAAAACAATGAACAGAAAGGTGGCCCGGTCACTCACTCCATTCATTTCAGTTGACATTAGCTATATTTCTAGATGTGTGCATGCATGCTAAGTTGTTTCAGTTTTGTCCTACTCTGTGCAACCTTCTGAACTGTAGCCTACCAGGATCCTAGTCCATGGGACTAGGATGGGACTCTCTAGGCAAGAATACTGGAGTGGGTTCCCTTGCCCTCCTCATATTTCCAAGTATTTCCATTCTAAGTACAGATTGCCCTCTTTTAGCATTTTTGTGTCCTTTTTGGGCTCAAAATTGATTAAACCAACCATATGCATGTGATGTATACTAACTTATTCATTTTGTATTTGTATAAGCCCAGCAGTAAGATGGAATGGAATACATAGTGTAATTTCCTGAGTCCACAGCAGAACTTTATGGATATAAAAAGAGTTCTTATGGATATATAAGAAATAGAGCATAATATTTCTTAGTTTTTTTAGTAAGAAAAAATAGAGAATGGACATGTGTTGAAGTTGAAACCTCGATATTTGTTTTTTAAATGTATCTCTAACCCTTGTGGCTCAGACAGTAAAGCGTCTGTCTACAATGTGGGAGACCTGGATTCCATCCCTGGGTTGGGAAGATTCCCTGGAGAAAGAAATGGCAACCCACTCCAGTACTCTTGCCTAGAATATCCCATGGACAGAGGAGCCTGGTGCAGGCTACTGTCCATGGGGTCATAAAGAATCGGACACTACTGAGCAACTTCACTTTCTTTCACTTTCACTTATTGATGTATAGCTGATTTACAATGTTACATTAATTTCTGTTGTACAGCAGAGTAATTCATAGGTATATATTCATATTTATATTCTCTTCCATGTTATAGTTTATCAGAAGATACTGAATACAGCTCCCTGTGTTATATAGTAGGACCTAGTTTATCCATTCTGTATATAATAGTTTTCATCTGCTAATTCCCTTTTTTTGTTTGTTTGCTTTTCTTTTTCTTGGCCACTTTGTTTGTGGGATCTTAGTTCTGCAATCAGGGACTGAACTTGCATCCTTGGTAGTGAAAACACAGGGTCCTAACCACTGGACCAGGGAAGTCTCTGTCCTGTATACCTGCTTCACTGTATACCTGCTTCACAGTTGACCAGCATAATTACAACTAGTAACTTTTTCTTTCACGTGTCTCTCCTTGAATTAGAGCCCCTCTCCCACTTAAAAATGTTTTAATCAAATTTTAGAAAGATTTAGAAACATTCACCAAGTTTCTTTGCAGATAACTTACCACTTAGCTATGTGAATGCACGTGGTTTTCTTGAAAACATTTCTTGTCTACTTCCTGACTTTTACCTTCAAGTCTCTCCTGTCTGCATGTGTTCATCTTTGAACATTTTTACCTTACTTTGACATTCATAAGTACCACTCATCCAGGCTTCTTCCTGGTCTTAATTGTCCCCATCTTTTCCCTGCCATTCTCTCATTATTATTTATGTCCACTGTTGAGTTTCTTTGATTTACTCCATAGCTGCAAATTTTTATTTCCCTAAAATTAAACTAGAATTGGTCATTTCAGAGGTATAGTGGTCTAATTTGCCTTAAAATGTCTAGAAATATTCCAATAATTATAAACCCATCTTTAAAAAAATAGTTTAGAAAATTATTTAGGGCTCACTGAGCAGAATGATTATAGCAGTAATAACAAGTTATAGAAAAAAAGAAAAAAAAAGTTTTCCCATCTACCTAGAAGGCCACAAGTAAGTCTCATTTCAGAATTTGTTTGATTCAGTAGCTCAGTAGCTCACAGNTAGAAATATTCCAATAATTATAAACCCATCTTTAAAAAAATAGTTTAGAAAATTATTTAGGGCTCACTGAGCAGAATGATTATAGCAGTAATAACAAGTTATAGAAAAAAAGAAAAAAAAAGTTTTCCCATCTACCTAGAAGGCCACAAGTAAGTCTCATTTCAGAATTTGTTTGATTCAGTAGCTCAGTAGCTCACAGATACCATGGAGCCAGTTTCATCTGGTTCTTCTGCTCTTTTATAAAATAAGGTTTATTTTCATAAAGGTAGATTGGCTGTAGCAGTTTCAGACTTCATATTGCCACACCAAGCTGTCCAGCAAAAGGACTTACTGGCTTTGGAACACACCGGACTTTTAGCTAGAGCTATAGATCTTGACTTGTCTGAGTACTTGAGTCCAATGATATTTGTCTCCTAAGCAAAATATTTCAAAGCCCTGCCCATCTCTGAGGCCCTTACTTTAAAAGTGTCTGTATCGATCATGGCCTCTGCCTTNGTCCAGCAAAAGGACTTACTGGCTTTGGAACACACCGGACTTTTAGCTAGAGCTATAGATCTTGACTTGTCTGAGTACTTGAGTCCAATGATATTTGTCTCCTAAGCAAAATATTTCAAAGCCCTGCCCATCTCTGAGGCCCTTACTTTAAAAGTGTCTGTATCGATCATGGCCTCTGCCTTTAGGTGATTCACAATGACAGATTCTGGTGGAGAGAGGCTGATAATTTGCTCTTGTCCTCAGGCTGCATCTTCATCAGGAGTTCAGCTGTCTTCTTTGTAGTCATAGAATATCTACAAGAGATTCTTGAAAAGGCCTCTGTGTTAAGTTTGTGATGCTACATTCTGTTATGTCATTTACTGCCTGATTTTTTTTAATGAAAATCTAGCTCAAAGATGAGAATTTGCCTTTTTTAGGCCTTTTAGACTTCAGATGTCTAGACTTTGAGCCACTGGATTCTGTCTACAAGCAGAGGAACTTGCTGATAACCTCCTTTCCACTACTCGAAATAGTACAAGATGGCAGACCCTGGACAGATGAGATTGACAGCGGTTTATTAGTTGCTGGGTATTAGTGGCTTGCTGTGCCACACAGGAGCTGAAACTATGAGCAGAGTGAACCAAAAAAGGTTGTGGGAGGCAGGCATTGTAGTATCCAAGGGTTAGGCACCCCCTTGTTCCATGGGAGAATTGGCTTCACTGAATAACTTTGAGGTTCGGCAGGCGGGCAGAATCCACTGGGTTGAGGACTGGGTAGGGTACAGCTGGGCCAAGTAATAGGGGAGCTAGCTTGGTGGGGAGGCTTCCCACTGAGTTGGGAGCATTTCTGACAAGAGCAGGGAACTCACATTGGGTTCTTCAGGAACCTGTGAAGATCAAAAATGTGAAGGTAGAATTTGAAATTGTGAATTTCATAATTCAAGGAGTTCTCTTTGAACAATGATTAAGTTTTTTTCTTTTTCTTTTCTTTTTTTTTCACTGCTTCAAAATAGCTATTATCAGACCAAGCCAGTATCTTTGTTTCTTTCTGAAGCTGGCCAGGATTTCAGTGTTTTCTTAGACTATTGTTGTGCTTAGTATATACCTGTTCTAACTTTCAAAATACAAAAGATGTGGTTAAAATATTGTTTTACTGTCTAATATTTCAAACATTCCAATCTGAAATAAAGAAACTTTCTCACTTTTCAATATATTCTCTGGTTAAACTATTATTTTATGATACTTCACTTCTGATCTTTTTTTTTTTTTTAACTAGGATTCTTGGTTGGAAGGAACAGAAATTAACTGTAGAAAATTTATACAGAAAATGTGGGTTATTGAGTAGCTTATAGACTCCAAGAGAATGCTGGAGAAACATGTTCATAAAAATGAGCAAGAACTAAGAAGTCTAGAAAGCAAAAATCACTGGCGTATAATGTCCCAGGAAGAGTCTTGATCTTAATACTGCTACACTTCCCATGACCACATTGCAACAGGAAGCCAGCTAATACTGGAACTTGCACTAAATTCTCAACTCTTTCCTGGTGGGTCAGATAGTAAAGAATCCACCTGTCATGCAGGAGACCTGGCTTTGATCCCTGAGTGGGGAAGATCCCCTGAAGAAGGAAAGGGCCATCCACTGTAATATTCTTTCCTTGAGAATGTTATGGACAGACGAGCCTGGTGGGCTATAGTCCATGTCTCCATGGAGACAATTGAGCGACTAACACTACACACCTATTGTCACCAGACTCCTGAAGCCATCATCACTGTAAAAATGCTCCAATTTATAAAATCTTATTTCTTGACACATAACGGTATGTTATTCACATAAAGTGAATAAACCTTAAGTGTGTAGCTCAATGAATTTTTACAAATCTATTAACCTTGCCACTAGATCTGATATCAAGATGGTAAAATCTTTAGGGCACTAGATGCCTTCAGCGTCCTTCACAGCTGTTTTTTTCCTAGATCAGCTTTTGTTTTTTTCTGTTCTTTAATACAAATGAAGTCATATGTGTGTATTCATTTGTGTCTGACTTATTTTTACAAATATTAATTATGACATTCACAGATGTATGTGTCTGGCTTATTTTTACAAATATTAATTATGAAATTCAAATGTGTTGTATATATAATTTGTTAGTCATTTTTATTGCTGTCTATTATTTCATTATATTATTTCATTCTTCTGTTGAGGGCCCCTCTCTCTTGGTTTATGGTTATTCTAAATGAAGTTGTTATGGACTTCATCATACTTGTCTTTTGGAACTCATTTATACTAGTGTCTATTGAGTACATATATATATATATATGTGCATTTCTGGCTCATAGGATAGGCAGATGTTCAGTCTTATTAATAACTAACATCTTATTGTTAATAACTACAAATGTCTTTATTCTGAGCCCTGAATTTTTAATTTCTCAAGGATTTCCTCTAATTAATAGAGATTTTAAATTTAGTGAGGTTCAATNATATATATATATATATGTGCATTTCTGGCTCATAGGATAGGCAGATGTTCAGTCTTATTAATAACTAACATCTTATTGTTAATAACTACAAATGTCTTTATTCTGAGCCCTGAATTTTTAATTTCTCAAGGATTTCCTCTAATTAATAGAGATTTTAAATTTAGTGAGGTTCAATTCATCAATTTTGTTCTTGTGTTACTATATTTTGGTGCAAAGTTTAAAATAATATATTTGCTTACCACAAGGTCATTAAGATATTATTCTATATTATTGTACTATTTTTACTATTTTTGCATTTAGATAAATGACCCATCTGGAATTTATATTTATACATGCTATAAGGAAGGAGGTCAGGGCTCATTTTTCTGTATGTAGTCTTAGAGGAGGTCATCGAGACAGCATGACTGATGATTGACCTATGAGTTGGACATAGACAATTGCAAGCTTCTCACCTCCTCTCTGTCCTTAGAATGTGTGTTCTGACCATCCTTCTAGCATTGGGATAATTTTCAAGGATGTAGCCTTGAGAGAGCAATGAGTTATTGAAACCATCTGAACAGTGTATGTGACTGAACCCTTATTAAAACCTCTCTATAAGCTCTTAATATGCTGTTGAGCACAGGCAGGGATTTAATCACCTTATGAATCCCTAGAAAAGACTCCCATGTAAGTTTTCTTCTTCTTAGCCCCGCCACCTACCAATCTGGGTGGCTGCTTCTTTCTTAGGTCTCTGTTTGCTGCCCATGTGGAAATCAATTTGCAAATCAACATATAGAAATTCAGTTGTTCCTACGGTATTTGTGGAAGTAAACAAGCAGTACCTATTCAGAGGTTGCTATAAAAAAGGAGTCATTGACCTCACTTGTATTTGGTGGAGACTCAAAAGCAGGCAGAGAAGTAGGAAAGTTTTATAGCTGAAAAATAGGAAGGACTGAGATATTTCTTGATTGACAGCTTTTTATTTTTATTTGAGTTCTTCTTTCAATTTCTTAGTAATAGTTTTTTTTTTTCTAGGAGTTTAATTATTTGGGTCTAAGTGTTATTTAAAAAATATATCCTTTCTTATTAAGGATAATTGCTTATCTGTGGAAGATATGGATGTGGATAAGGTATAGAAAGTCTGCTTGCTCTGTCCATCATTGAGAGAGAAAGAGAGACATTTGCTAAAACCTCTATGTCTGTGTGCTATTTGTCTATTTCTCCTTTTAGTTCTGTAAATTTTCTGCTTTCAATATTTTGAAGGGGGCTTCTGCTTTTAGTTACAGGAAGCTTCAAAGAAAATCATTTCCATCTTAAAAATGAATAAGACCCAGATTATCTACAAAATTATATTTTTCTTGAGCCCATGTGACCACCGAGGTAGGAAGGCAGCCCCAAACCATAAAATACCAAGTGGATTCTTTCTCATTCCAAGTCTTTCCAAGGTAAGCTGGAACATGTGATCTGTCTCAGCTATGGCAGAACATGGAAAGGACTTCTTGGCTGCAAAACAAGCAGGTGAGGATCAGCTAAAATTTGAAAGAGCTCTCAACGTCCAAGTGTGGGCTAGCAAGCCCTTGCCAAGTATTTCTGGGAACACCTGGCCAAAGGAAAACCAGTGTTCACACGAATGGTCTTTCCCAACATGTGCTGAGGAGCAAGTTTGGGGCAGAGTCAGAGACTAAGTCCACTGATAATTCAGGAGCTGATGGGGACTATGGGGGAGGGACATGCCTGGAACACCTGTGGGCTTCCCAACCTTTCTCACTCACAAGGTGAAAGCTTTACATCTGTAAGTGAGAGACAATAAAGCTACTTTCCCGGGGCACACAGACAACCAAAGTGCCAGTTGGGGATAGTTGTAGAAAACTCTGCATCAGAGAGACAGGGATGAGCTGCAGCCTTGGACCAAATCTGTTATTGTGACAAATGTGCTACTGTTGAGAAAAGGGTGAGGAAGAGAGGGGCAGCATCAGGCGAAACTTCCCTTATTCAGAAGGGTCTCGCTGCCAAGGAGGCAGGTAGGCTGAAAAAGTTCCACCCTCCAAGCTGCTTCACAGGACCTTCCTAAAACTGAGGCTGGAGCAAAACGACTAAGAAACCCTCTTACCTATGTCAGAAGCCTGTGGTCAGCATCTAGGTTGCAGGACTTCCATGGTCAGCATCCAATTGCTAAGAATATGGATAGAATACACAGATGTGATTCTGCTATGCATATTTGGAGACTGAGCCTTTGCTATAATGCTGTTTCCATCTTCTTCTTCTTCTTCTTCTTTTTTTTTTTAATATCTGGGAAATGCCAGCTTTGATGTGCTTCCTTTCTGAAGTTGCCTGCTTCTCTATGAGAAGACTGTCTTCCTTTTGTGCTGGAATGGTGTGAGGATCTCCCTCGCAGCTCTTGTTATCCTTGAGCTGTGATTGACATTTGCATCTCGTGGGCGAGAATTGCACATCATTTGTCTTTAAATACATTTCTATAATAACAGGAACACTTGAGTGTCTTCTGTCATCATCAATGTATATGTGAGTGAGCAGATTGATTGTATAACTCTTGGCTATTTTCTTAATATTTCCTAATTTCTGTTTATCAAATGAATGATACCCATAACTTTATTTTTTAAAATATCTCAGGTATTAATAGTATTCATATACTTGTGGGACTTCATCCAACTGTCTGGAGTCCAGATTTAAAGTCTTGTGTTTGTGTGTTTTTTTTTTTTTTTTTCAAATGTCTCAAGTTAACCATCGTGATTTCCCAGAGATTCTGAGGTGTCTAGTGTGTTAGTTTGCATTTCTCATGTCCTTGGTAACCCATTCACATCGCCATTTTTTATGTTTCTATCGAACTATAAATGGTATCAGTGCAACCAAACAGAAGACTTGGGAAGAATGGAAAAGAGAGCATCAATCAATCTGTTAAGGTGAGCACTTTAGGATAACTGAATGACAAAAATGGGCAAGGACACTAATCCTTTCTGGTTTCTGACATAAACATAGCCTGGGTTCTTTCCCACTCTTGATCAGGGCACATTTACACATTTACACAAAGACATGAACTCTCTCTCTTAGAAATTGTTGGGATTCTGAAAGTTCTATAAGTCAGGCTTGAAAAGGAGCAGGGCAACAGGCAAAGTGGGCTAGGTAATGTTACCTGAGAGAGAGCCACAAGCCCTGGGAGAGGTATATCTGTTCATCAGGCCAGAAGAGAGACCGCTGACTTTACTCTACACTATGGTGTCCAAGTGGTATCTCAGGCCTAGTGCTAATTTAACAAAGATCATTAGAGTTTTACCCTTTATGGGCCCAGCTAGGCATAATGTGATTCACTCAGGAGCTTTGAAGAAAGTAAAAATCTAATATTTTATTTCGTCAGGGATGACTAAGTATCTGGTATTGATCTGCCTAAGCAAATCAGATATAGTCCATGCTTCCTTGGATCAAAAATAGAAAAATGAAACTCATTGATCATTGAAAAACCCTATGGCTCTCATTTTTCACATATGTCATTGGTGCATGCATGCATGCTAAGTCGCTTCAGTCGTGTCTGACTCTGTGTGACCCTATGGACAGCAGCCCTCCAAGCTCCTCTGTCCACAGAATTCTCATTGGAGTGGATTTTCATTTCCTTCTCCCTAAAATGAGAGTAATTAGTCTCTAAAAAGAAACTCTCTTCCCTCCCCTTCCAAATGATCACAGAAGCTAAGAGAGGATCTATTTTCTAGAACATAAGGAAAGCCTCTTATATGCTTCCCTATACAGCTAATGTAAGAATTTCTTTCTAATCAGTGTTGATTAGTTTTACTCTTAAGAGGAAATGTGAGAATATTAGAAAGCAAAAAATTACACTATTTCTAACCTTTTGGTTATCTAGGATGAAATTAACAGTATCAAGACAGAAAGGTACATTCTCTTTAAATGCTCTTAATAGAACAACTGCATTTAAATAAGAAATTTTTAAAGTCACAAATATCAAGAATCCTATTTGTAAGATCCACCTAAGATAGCTTGACTATTAGGAGGCAATCACTGAGGAAGATCTGTTTTAATAGCTGAAAACTGCTGCTGCTGCTGTTGCTGCTGCTATTAAGTCTCTTCAGTTGTGTCCAGCTCTGTGTGACCCTGTAGACGGCAGCCCACCAGGCTCTGGCGTCCCTGGGATTCTCCAGGCAAGAACACTGGAGTGGGTTGCCATCAAATTTCATATTAGGTGGAACTGATGAACCAGCTTAATATCTAAGTATTTGTTGTTGTTCAGTTGCTAAGCATGTCTGACTCTTTGTGACCCCATGTACTGCAGCACATCAGGCTTCCTTGCCTTTCACTATCTCCTGGAGCTTTCTCAAACTCATGTCCATTGAACCAGTGATACTATCCAATCATCTCATCCTCTGTCATTCTCTTCTCCTGCCTTCAATCTTTCCCAGTATCAGGGTGTTTTCCAATGAGTCTGCTCTTCATATCAGGTGGCCAAAATATTGGCATTTCAGCTTCAGCATCAGTCCTTCCAATGATTACTCAGGGTTGATTTCCTTCCGAATTGACTGGTTTGAACTCCTTGCAGTCCAAAGGACTCTCAAGAGTCTCCTCCAGCACCATAATTTCAATGGATCACTTCTTTATGGTCCAGCTCTCACACCCATAATGACAACTGGAAAAACCATAGCTTTGACTAGATGGACTTTGTCTGAAGTGAGTTCTCTGGTTTTTAATACACTGTCTAGATTTGTCATAGATTTACTTCCAAGAGCAGTTGTCTTTTAAATTCATGGCTGCAGTCACTGTCCACAGTGACTTTGGAGCCCAAGAAAATAAAGTCTCTCACTGTTTTCATATTTTCTCCATCTATTTGCCATGGAGTAATGGGACTGGATACCATGATCTTAGTTTAAATGTCAAGTTTTAAACCTGCTTTTCACTCCTCTTTTTCACCTTTGTCAAGAAGCTCTTTCGTTCCTCTTTACTATCTGTCATTAGAGTGGTATCATCTGCACATTTGAGGTTGTTGATACTTCTCCCTGGAATTTTGATTCCAGCTTGTACTTCATCCAGCGTGGCATTTTACATTGTGTATGCTGCATATAACTGAGGTAGGAAGAGTGATAATATATAGCCTTGACATACTTCTTTTCCAATTTAAACCAGTCCATTGTTCCATGTCTGGTTCTGTATCTTTTTGACCTACATATATGTTTCTCAGGACTCAGGTAAGGTGGTCTGGTATTCTTATCTCTTTAAGAATTTTCCACAGTTTGTTGTGATCTACACAGTCAAAGGCTTTAGCATAGCCATGGAAGAAGTCGATGTTTTTCTGAAATTCCCTTGCTTTCTCTATGATCCAATGGATACTGGCAAATTGGTCTCTGGTTCTTTAGCTTGTGTATCTGGAAGTTCTCAGTTCACATACTGTTGAAGCCTAGTTTAAAGAATTTTGAGCATTACCTTTCCAGCAGATGAAACGAGCACAATTATATAGTAGTTTGAACTTTCTTTGACATCACTCTTCTTTGGGATTGGATTGAAAACTGACGTTTTCCAGTCCTCTGGCCACTGCTCAACTTTCCAGGTTTTCTGAGATATTGAGTGCAGCACTGTAACAGCATCATATTTTAGGATTTGAAAGTGCTCAGTTGGAATTCCATCACCTCCAATATCTTTGTTCTTAGTAATGCTTCCTAAATGCTACTTGACATCACTACCCAGGATATCTGGCTCTAGGTTAGTGACCACACTATCATGGTTATCAGTCATTAAGACCTTTTTTGTACACTTTTCTATGTATTCTTGCCACCTCTTCCTAATATCATCTGCACCTGTTAGATCCTTACCTTTTCTGTCCTTTAGTGTACCCATCTTTGCGTGAAATATTCACTTTGTAGCTCCAATTTTCTTGAAGAGATCTCTAGTCTTTTTCACTCTATTGTTTTCCTCTTTTCCTTTGCATTGTTCACTTAAGGCTTTCTTACCTCTTCTTGCTATTCTTCGGAACTCTGCCTTCAGTTGGGTATGTCTTACACTTTTTCTTTCACCTTTTTTCTTCTCTTCTTTTCTCAGCTAAGTTGGGAAAGCCTCCTCAGTAAGGCCTCTGCAGACAACCATTTTCTATCTTGCATTTCTTTTTCTTTGGGATAGTTTTGTTCACTGCCTCCCATAAACTGATATGAACCACTGTCCCTAGTTCTCAAGTACTCTGTCTATCAGATCTAATCCCTTCAATCTATTTGTCACTTCCACTGAATAGTCATAAGGGATTTTATTATGTCAAACCTGAATGGGGTCTTTTGGCTTCCCTGGGTAGCTCAGGTGGTAAAGAATTTGCCTGCCACCTAGGAGACCCCAGTTTGATTCCTGGGTCAGAAAGATTTGCTAGAGAAGGGTTAGGCTACCCACTCCAGTATTCTTGTGTTTCCCTGGTGGCTCAGATGACAAAGAATCCATCTGAAGTGCAGGACACCCTGATTTGATCCCTGGTTTGGAGAGATCCCCTGAAGAGAATGGCTAACCATGCCAGTATTCTGGTCTGGAGAATTCCATACACAGAGGAATCTGGCAGTCTACAGTCAATGGGGTTGCAAAGAGTCTGACATAACTAAGTGACTTTCACTTCCTTTCACTTTAAATGGCCTACTGGTTTTCCCTTCTTTCTTCAATTTAAGTCTGAATTTTGAAATAAGGAGCGCATGCTCTGAGCCACAGTCAGTTCAAGGACTTGTTTTGTTAACTGTATAGTATTTTTCCATATTCAGCTGCAAAGAATATAATCAATCTGATTCCAGTATTGACCACCTGGTGATGTCCATGTGTAGAGTCATCTCGTGTTATTGGAAGAGAGTGTGTTATGACCAGTGTGTTCTCTTAGAAAATTTCTGTTAACTTTTGCCCTGCTTCATTTTGTTCTCCCAAGGCCTGCTACTCAAAGTATCACTTGACTTCCTACTTTTGCACTGCAGTCCCCTATGATGAAAAAGACATCTTTTTTTGGTGTTAGCTCTTTAAGGTCTTGTAGGTCTATTGAATGGTTTGCCTTGGAAACAAACCGAGATCATTTTGTCATTTCAGACTACTTAACTATTTCATTCAGTTTGGCCGCTCAGTCGTGTCTAATTCTGTGAGCCCATGGACTGCAGCATGGAGGCTTTCCTGTCCATCACCAACTCCTAGAGCTTGCTCAAACTCATGACCATTGAGTCAGTGATGCCATCCAACCATCTCATCCTCTNGTTAGCTTTGTTTAAATATTTAATGCCCACACTGTCTTTTGGTTTTCAGTGGCCTTCTATCTGTGTGACCAAAGAAGCTATTTAATTAAAAAACCTAACTGTTCTTCAATGGTGAAATTTCATAGCCCTGAAAAAGCAGAACCAGGATCACCTATTCACTTTTTTAAAGACTAGAGAGAATTGGGCAATGCATTATCTGTGATGTAACAAAATGTGGAATTAAAAGCAATATATTTCTTTCAAAACAGAATAATTCATTTAAAAAATGACAGGAAAGTTTTGGTCCTGGATGGATGTGTTAGACTGGTGATACTTCACAAGTTGATTACAGATTCCCAAATAGAAGGGGAAGAAAGATAAGACATTGCAATTTGGCATTAATTTACTTCCTCACTCATTCACTGACTCCCTTAAATGTTCAATTTCATTTAAATATATTCTGAGAACTCACAGCAGAAGACACTTTATTAACTATGATGGGAACTCCCAATTTTAAAGGAGGAGAAAGAGAACAATAAAAAGAAAGCACAAAAGAAAAGAAAAGAAAAAACAAATAGGATAAGAATTAACATTTATTGAGGGAAACTACATTGATGTTTTTGTTAATATTTTTAATAGACTGCTTTGTGCCCAACATGATTCTTTGTGCTTTTATGCAATTAGGTCATTTAATAAAAATAGCTTCGTTAAATAGCTATTATTATCACCATAATAAGAAGGTGAAATTGTATGCCATATAGGTTACATGACTAGACAGTAACAGTCAGAATTTCAATCTTGGCTTCCTAGTCTGAACTCCACATATATGCAGACACCAACTATTCAGTAGGAAATCTCTCC
Source organism: Neotragus moschatus (assembly GCA_006410615.1). Taxonomy (NCBI): domain Eukaryota; kingdom Metazoa; phylum Chordata; class Mammalia; order Artiodactyla; family Bovidae; genus Neotragus; species Neotragus moschatus. The sequence goes on from SJYA01002860.1 coordinate 360,506, forward strand.
TGTCAAAGAATAAACAACAAACAAAGGCATACCTTCTTTTCATTAGACAACTGAAATGTATTCTTTTAAGCTGGTTTTGCTGATCAGTGTTGCTGGTGGCCTGAGGGCACTTCACATTTGGAAGTTGTAATTAGGAGGAGATAAAAGTCACTAGAAAAGATTAGATAAGGAGTGAAAGGTAAATTTCACCAACTCCCTTGTTTTGACTAATCAGTTATGATAACATGGCTTCTACCTATGTCCTTTATTCTATTTTTGGATTGCCCATCAGACTGTAGCTCCTGAGTTCTCTCTTCTCTGTCACACTCACATACTTCTATAACTTTTAATAAATATCTAAAAAAATATGCATCATGGATGTGGCACATCAACTTCTATGGGAGAGGCCATGCTGGGTTACTGCTCAGGCAACTTTAGAATCAGAGTAGCCACTTGGGTTGTAGGCTTGGAATTAATACAGGAGTACATAGAGAAGAAGCAGCAGAAAAGAAGAAATAATAAGGACCCAGCTTCCTAGCCTGCTTTTAGGACAGTGCCACTGAAATGTGAAGTCCAGTTTCAAAGGTATGAAGACAGTTTACAAAAGAAGAGCAAGAACTTGGTCCTTCTGGTCCTTGCTTTGTGGTTGAACTTCTTCATGTATGTGTGCCTGAGTCAGTGACATTGTGACTGCTTTAGAGAGGAAGGTGAGAGAAGGCCTCTGGCCCTGAAGGAATTTCTGTTGACCCAAAATCCAGTAACTGAAAGGAAGCCAAGCAAAGTCAGTGATTAAAAGGATCCTTCATTAAATACTCTTTGGATAACTGCATCTGTCTTTCTGTCCTTGTGTTATCCATTCTGTTTCTCTATTTTCCAAGCTATATATATATATTTTACTTCTATCATCTGACTTCTCATGTTCTCTCTACCCTAACTACCCTTTTTCATTGACTCCCATTTGTAGACTGAGTTGTCCATCAGGAAATAAAGAAGCAAACCTAAAAAATAATTTACTAGGACAATCGATTTTTCTAACCAGAGCATGTTTACTGGTAACCATCTGAATGCACACACACATAACATTTAAATGGCCATGTGAAAACACAAGAGTTAGCTAGAAACCAGATAGCAATTGCATGTTCTGTTAATAATCAAATGTGTTGATCAGTTTTCCTTCCAATAGGCATCTCCATGCCTTAATGCCTAGGGCTCCCTTGGTAGCTCAGCTGGTAAAGCATCTGGCTGCAATGCAGGAGACCCCAGGTTGATTCCTGGGTCAGGAAGATCTGCTGGAGAAGGGATAGCCTATCAACTCCAGTGTTCTTGGGCTTCCCTGGTGGTTCAGCTGGTAAAGACTGCCTGCCATGTGGGAGACCTGGGTTTGATCCCTGGGTTGGGAAGATCCCCTGGAGAAGGAAATGGCTACACACTCCACTTTTCTGGCCTGGAGAATTCCATGGACGGTTTAGTCCATGGGGTCACAAAGAGTAAGACACAACTGAGCAACTTTCAGTCACTCAGTGTTTTAATGATAGAGTTCATTTTGATTCTTCATTCCGTAATGCCCTGCTACATACTTAACTCCATTGATTAAATGCTTTACCATGCCCAGAGGGTCAACTCAGAGATCAGTGAATATTTATTGAAAAGATTTATGGAATGAATAGCAATGCCTTCCTCAGAGAGGAGCTCTCCATTTCCNTAGAGTTCATTTTGATTCTTCATTCCGTAATGCCCTGCTACATACTTAACTCCATTGATTAAATGCTTTACCATGCCCAGAGGGTCAACTCAGAGATCAGTGAATATTTATTGAAAAGATTTATGGAATGAATAGCAATGCCTTCCTCAGAGAGGAGCTCTCCATTTCCTTCTCTACATGCTTAAAGATTTCAGAATCTACAGAGAAACTTCATGGGGGGAGAGTGAAGAGTGGTTCCTGAATGCCACACTGATGGGGATGGAACATCTGTCATTCACTGATCATGTGATTTCATCTGGCTTGTTTGACTGTGTCAACTTTCCCCCATTAAGGAGGGTTGCTCATTTGATTCCCCTATCACTGTGAGCCCCAAAGGAACATCTGCCAATTAGAAAAGACATGATCATACATTTGGGAGTAATCTTCAGAACTTGGTGACAGATGAGATTGAGAAGAGAAAAGAACAGAGGAGCCCCAGTTATTAGGGTGAGGCACCAAGAAATGTGGGAAGGGAGCGCTAAATCTGGGAATATTTTAGACTGGCATAGGAAGGGTAGATGATACCCATTTTCTCTATAAAGCTTTCTTGGTGACACCTGTGGGTAAAGACATATAGAGTTGGATTAGTGGAATGGATGAGATGAGATCTGTAACTCTGATGATGAATTTAGTTTTTGTCTTTGTCCTCTTTTGCTTTCAGCTTTATTTAGACAGGAAGCCCACTGAACCGAAACAGGTATCACCCGCCCACCGAACAGAGCTGAGTGCACTGTCAGTGCTATATAAATCGCCTTCTTCTTCAGGATAATAACAATATAGATCACTCCTCTCTTCTGGGATGGCAGATCTCATGTTCATTTATAACATTTTGGACATCCAATTCAGTTTTCATCTTCATATTTAAACACCATTGCGTTTGTGATAATGATCATAATGAAAACTAAAGATGGTTGGCATATTTCACATTTGAGACTTGGGGGTTCAGAAATCCAAGGCAGAATTTTCTTTCCTGTCTCTTTACTATGACATGTCTGTATTATTAGGATGGTTTGCTGGATGCTTATCCCTTTCTTTAACTCATTGGTGGAATTTATTCTCTGTTTTTGAACGGAGTCTTCCAATTTCCCAACTAAAAAATCTCAAATTCATTGTTATCTCTGTCATATGCTGTGCATACACATTTACATGAATACTAGATAAGTTTCTTAGGTTAAGAAAGGGTTTATAAATCTTTGAAGCACCTACAGTACCTCCAAATGATCTGATTATTTGAATTTGATTGAGAATTACCTCAAAGGGAAGTTTTCTTATATCTTTGTGGATGAAGTTATTTTTGTATAGAATAATTGCTCTTTAAGTTTTGGTTGTCACTTAGCTGAACTACCACAGAAGTTTTAAATTATCAAACATTCTTAGCGTATCTCTACGTATTTATGAAGTCAAAATAATCAGTTTGCAAGTGAGAAGGCCCGTGAGTGACGATTTAATATCAAGTAAACAAAAGCAACTTCTCATACTATTTTACTAAATTGAGATCATAATTTCACTCAAACATGGTATTTGTATATAAATATCCAGAAGTCCCTATCTGGAAAACAAGTACAAAACTATTCCCTTTAGAACTTTATGCTATACGAGAGCCATTTTGTTGGTGTCTGAGCATCAACAAAACAATCAATTTTGAGAAGGAATATAGATTCTCATTATTCTGAATTTTACGTATCAAACATCTTTATAAGGTTGCCAAAGACAATTGGATTTTTGTTTGTTTGTTTGTTTCTTGCTGGGCTAATTAAGTAGCATGTGTGATATTCATATGTCTTTACTATGTTTGTCCCTATTTCTAACAATGAGAGACAATATAGATCTGGGGATTATAGTAAAAACATATTTTTAATGTCATCAATAAAGATGAGATAATTTAAGGGAAATCAGAGAAACCGCTGTATATATTGGAGTAGAGATAAAATGAGTGTTTTGACTATAAAATAGGAATTTGGCTTTGGTTAAAAATTTTCCAGTCCAGACTCTGCCAGGTGAAAAACAATAGCTAGTTCTCAGTTGATACTTCTGAGTATATGTGTTCAGCTTCCATTCCAACTCAGTTGCTCACCAGAAAAGGCACAACTGATGACTTGGGCTGTCTCTCTATTATAGTGAAGTTGCAGCTTTAAAAGTAAAAACTATCATGTTAGATTCTTACCAAGGAGAGTAAAACTAAGTTAATCTTGGTCAATTTCAATGTTTTCTTTTGCTTTATTGTTATTACAAATCATTCAGTGGAAAGGAAAAATAAAGTGTCACCATAGGTTCATGAAACTTGAAGCTAAAGGCTAAATGAGTTTCTCAGACTGAGCTCATTCAGAAGGAGAGGCATATATATCTCCATATAACACACTGACTAATCTGCACTGACTGAACACCTGGCTTTATCTGGCATCTAAGTGTCTGTGACTAGAATATTGAAGGCCATCTCTCTATTTATTGGAAATATCAGGAGAAAGTTTATATATATATATATATAAAGAAAAGATATATATAAACTTTCTCCTGATAAATATATATTATATATAAATTTATATAATTATATAATATATACATCATTATATATTTATAAAACTATAAACAATATATATACATATATACATAAATATGTATATATGTATCAGTTCAGTTCAGTCGCTCAGTCATGTCCGACTCTTTGTAACCCCACGAATCACAGCACGCCAGGCCTCCCTGTTCATCAGCAACTCCCAGAGTTCACTCAGACTCATGCCCATCGAGTCAGGGATGCCATCCAGCCATCTCATTCTCTCTTGTCCCCTTCTCCTCTTGCCCCCAATCCCTCCCAGCATCAGAGTCTTTTCCAATGAGTCAACTCTTCNCATGAGATTTTCCAGGCAAGAGTACTGGAGTGGGTTCCCATTGCCTTCTCCATGGTTGTGTACTAAATACTCTGTAGTATTTGAATATTCCTGACCATTAGGTGGGTTTTCTACATTTTTTTACCATCAGGACTAACAGACCAGCACTGGGCTAAATGCTGTGGGAAATTGAAAGAGTCAGCTGAGAGCATGGTCTCTGCCTTGCTAGAGTTTATAATCTAATGGAAGAGAGAAAAATATATACAAAACACCCCCAAGGAAACATAAAGTAGTATAACAATATACAATCTTTAAAATAGCATCCATCCTGCAAACTGTTGACAGATTAATCTTCCCCAAGCACTGCTTTTATCACGTCCTCTGCCTCTCAACAGCCTTCACGGCCTTATTTCTTATCGCATTAAGTCCAAACCCCTCTGCTGTTTTTCAGGACCTCTTTAATCTGGTTTCACCTGGTTTATCCAAATTTATGTCCCACTTTTTTCCCCACCAGGCCAGAATATTTCCCAATCTTTGGTGGAGGTGTCTTTCCTAGCTTAAACATAGAAAGTATGGCCCCAAACTTACTTTACCTTACAGCTTTCTGGAATATTAAAATATTACCCCAAAATTCAAGGCATAAAACAACCACCACAACAAAAGATCAAATTTGACTTCTTCTTTGAAACTATTTCTTGATGGGACAGGCCCTATTGACTTTTCAGTTATTGAAATTTTAATACTATTTCTATACTCTTTACATATTTATTTTCAGATCTTGGGCTTTCCCCATATTATCTGAGTTTTTCCTTTAAATGGCTACAAAAATGCAAAAGTAGAATAGAAATGTCAAGCCACCAGGGGCAAGGAGATTAAACCAGTCAATTGTTATATTTTTTTGTTTGTTTGTTTTGTTTTTCAGATACTAGTTTTTGTTTATTATTTGAACTTTAAAAAATATCAGTAATTATTTTACATGGTTCTCACATGTGCAGATCTCAGAGATTATGGTCTTAAGGGAGATCAACCCTGAATATTCACTGGAAGGACTGATGCCAAAGCTGAAGCTCCAGTATTTTGATCATCAGATTCACTCATTAGAAAAGGTTGCTTTAACTGTATTGTAATGCCTTGTAGAATTACTGAGATAACTAGAGATAATATATTTGATGGACTTAGAAGTGGTTTTGGCAGTGTGTGTTGTGTGCTAGTCACTCAGTCTTGTCTGACTCTTTGTGACCCCACGAGGGTCAGGCTTTGTGACCCCACAGGGGTCAGCCTGCCAGGCTTCTCTGTCCATGGACTACTCTGGACAAGCATCCTGAAGTAGGCTACTCTTTCCTTTTCTAGGATCTTCCTGACTCAGGGATTGAACCTATGTCTTGCACTGTGGGCACATTCTTTACCATCTGAGCTGCCAGGGTTTGGGCTAGTTATCACTAAACCAACTTTTATTTTCCTTTAAATGGCTACAAAAATGCAAAAGTAGAATAGAAATGTCAAGACTGACTCTTAACCTACTGTGTCCATAATTCTTAACATATAAGGGCAAGAGTATATATTTCTCAGATTTAAGAATACATTTGGGGGAGATTACACATAGTCTGGTGGTTCAGATGGTAAAAAATCTGCTTATAATGCAAGAGAGACTAGGTCAGGAAGTTCCTCTAGAGGGGTCTGTAGTAGGCTCAGCAAGGACTCAGAATATAGAATCGTCTTCAGTGTACCTAGAGTATCAACTTCTACTGAAAATCACTGAGATTCTGAGACACAAAAACACAGACTTTGATCAAGGTAGGAACACAGGGAACTCTTGAACATTCTAGACAGAGAATTGGCCATTGGTATGCATGGGTTCTTTACTGTCTGAGCCACCAGGGGCAAGGAGATCAAACCAGTCAATTGTTATATTTTTTTGTTTGTTTGTGTTGTTTTTCAGATGCTAGTTTTTGTTTATTATTTGAACTTTAAAAAATATCAGTAATTATTTTACATGGTTCTCACATGTGCAGATCTCAGAGATTATGGTCTTAAGGGAGATCAACCCTGAATATTCACTGGAAGGACTGATGCCAAAGCTGAAGCTCCAGTATTTTGATCATCAGATTCACTCATTAGAAAAGGTTGCTTTAACTGTATTGTAATGCCTTGTAGAATTACTGAGATAACTAGAGATAATATATTTGATGGACTTAGAAGTGGTTTTGGCAGTGTGTGTTGTGTGCTAGTCACTCAGTCTTGTCTGACTCTTTGTGACCCCACGGGGGTCAGGCTTTGTGACCCCACGGGGGTCAGCCTGCCAGGCTTCTCTGTCCATGGACTACTCTGGACAAGCATCCTGAAGTAGGCTACTCTTTCCTTTTCTAGGATCTTCCTGACTCAGGGATTGAACCTATGTCTTGCACTGTGGGCACATTCTTTACCATCTGAGCTGCCAGGGTTTGGGCTAGTTATCACTAAACCAACTTTTATTTTCCTTTAAATGGCTACAAAAATGCAAAAGTAGAATAGAAATGTCAAGACTGACTCTTAACCTACTGTGTCCATAATTCTTAACATATAAGGGCAAGAGTATATATTTCTCAGATTTAAGAATACATTTGGGGGAGATTACACATAGTCTGGTGGTTCAGATGGTAAAAAATCTGCTTATAATGCAAGAGAGACTAGGTCAGGAAGTTTCTCTAGAGGGGTCTGTAGTAGGCTCAGCAAGCACTCAGAATATAGAATCGTCTTCAGTGTACCTAGAGTATCAACTTCTACTGAAAATCACTGAGATTCTGAGACACAAAAAAACAGACTTTGATCAAGGTAGGAACACAGGGAACTCTTGAACATTCTAGACAGAGAATTGGCCATTGGTATGCATGGGTTCTTTACTGTCTGAGCCACCAGGGGCAAGGAGATCAAACCAGTCAATTGTTATATTTTTTTGTTTGTTTGTGTTGTTTTTCAGATGCTAGTTTTTGTTTATTATTTGAACTTTAAAAAATATCAGTAATTATTTTACATGGTTCTCACATGTGCAGATCTCAGAGATTACGGTCTTAAGGGAGATCAACCCTGAATATTTACTGGAAGGACTGATGCCAAAGCTGAAGCTCCAGTATTTTGATCATCAGATTCACTCATTGGAAAAGTCTCTGATGCTGGGAAAGATTGAGGGAAGAGGAGAAGAGAGTGTCAGAGGATGAGATGGCTGGATGGCATCATGGATGCAATGAATATGAACTTGGATAAACTCTGGGAGATGGTGAGGAACAGGGAGGCCTAGAGTACTGTGGTCCATGGAGTTACAGAGAATCAGAAATGACTGAGTGACTGAACAACCAACAACAATGCATGGATTTGTTTTTTGGTAAAGGCATACGTGAGTTTAGGGTTTCCCTGGTGGCTCAGCTGGTAAAGAATCCTCCTGCGATGAAGGAGGCCAGGGTTCGATCCCTGGATTGAGGGGATCCCCTGGAGAAAGGAATGGCTACCCACTTCAGTATTCTGGCCTGGACAATTCCATGGACTGTAGAGTCCATGGGGTCACAAAGAGTTGGACACGACTGAGCAACTTTCACTTTCACACAAGTCTGGACATGCAGGGAGCAAACTGGGACAGACAGTGTCCTTCTGCACACAGGAGTATAAGGCAGTTGCTTTGCCTCTGTGACGCAGATGGAGAGCAGTAAGAGCAGTCACCTGGTTCCTCAGGAGCTGAATAGCTTCTGGACATGGTCCTCCAAACCAGAATACATCAAATACATATAGCCCATAATGCTGTCTCACTTCTACCTTGCAAAATTTCTCTCCAGTTTTGAACTAGCACATGCATGGCCATGAGGAATTAGAAAGAAAATGCAAACTATTTTGTTTTTCAAAATAATGGATGTTCTCATAATAACGTACAGAGTAATCATTGTTGGTTCTAGCTCTACCTTCAACAGCTGCATGAGCTTTGACAACTGACTTCTGAACTCAGTCTCCAGGAAAGCTANACTAGCACATGCATGGCCATGAGGAATTAGAAAGAAAATGCAAACTATTTTGTTTTTCAAAATAATGGATGTTCTCATAATAACGTACAGAGTAATCATTGTTGGTTCTAGCTCTACCTTCAACAGCTGCATGAGCTTTGACAACTGACTTCTGAACTCAGTCTCCAGGAAAGCTAAGAGAACTCAGTAAATTATTTCTGCAGTTCTTTCGATTTCCATAATAAGTCTTCAAACAAGTAGAGTTAATTCTCAGAAACTCACAACTTTAACATGAATTTTAAGGATACTACAATGTGATAGTACTTTGACAAGGTTCAGCTGAGTTATTCCATGTGCTCCAGTGGCTTGACCAATGTTACAAAAGCTTGCAGCAATTTCAAGTATTAGAATTCAAGTGTCAGCATTTTTCCACATGAAATTCGAGGTCCATATAAGGATCTTCACTCCAAACCTGTTCCTGAAAGGACTTTCCCACACCTGTGTGTCTCTGTGTGAATACACATACGTGTCTGTGTGAGAGATGGCTGAGGGAGGGTAGGTGTCCAGGAATCCCACCCGGTTAAAGAGGCAAGGGGAGGACTATACACAGTCCCATGAACTTTTGTGGCTGGATTTGGGGCGCAGAAACACTTAGCCTGGCAATTTTGATTATACTTGCCTTTATTCAAAGCAATCATTTAAGAAAAAGTCAAGAGTAACAAAATCACGGTTATATTCATTGTTTGCACATCTGGTGGGAGAAGGATAAATTCTGAAAATGCCCTAATAAAAATTGAAGGCAAATGGAGTAGCATCCAAGGAAAATGTTGGTTCTATATTAAAAGTGCCTCGTTTATACCAGCTCATTCCAGATGCACAGCTGGTTGCCCTGCAACCTCCACTGTAATTCTGTAAAAGCCTCCCTTGTAGGCTGTGCAGCCTGTCTGCTTTGTATCCCCTGTGATATCATAGCCCTCCCACCCCGTCCTTTTTTGCTTTTACTGTTTCCATGTTTATCCCAAGAAAAAGTTTGATTTTTTTTTTAAAGGCAACAAATATGCTACTTGTTTTTTGTTTTTTGTTTTTTTTTGGAGAGCACTTGTGCAGTGGGAAGCAACATATCTATGGCACCTAGTGATTCAACTGGGAACTATAAGACTATACTACATGCCATAGCTTTGGGCCAACTTTTATAGCTCAATAAATTGGGGTTTTTTTAATGGATCTGCTATAAAAGATTAAAATTCATTTATAAATACTGATTCCCAGTCCATTATATTAGGATTATCTACAGATTAAAAATGAAAACTATGATAAAACAACATTAAAGCCTTAGATTCAGATCTTCTCTATTTGGCACAAATCATCTTCAGGCTTGAGAGCAAAAGAAAAGAACAGAGAAGCTATTATTTTGTTAGAGAGAGAAAAAGAGTAAATCTTCTTAAAATCCTGGTCAAATATACTACCAGTTAAAGGGTCCTTTGATGAATACTTCTTCCTCTCTGACTGGTTTCAGACTTTGGACATTCAGAGGAGCAAGTATCATTTGAACAAGACTCTCCTGATTATAATTTAAGGGTAGTAATAAAGATAACATCACTTATTTTTAAGTTCATACTGCCCAGCATTGGCCATTCAACTGACCTTGTTTACAAAAGTAAAAATCTCACACAGTCTACCTACAGGGTGATTATTTTCATTCAACCGATTGTGAATGCCGTGGACATGGTCACAGGCTTCTGATATCGTGGAGCTCAGTCACTATTCATAAGCAGGTGTGGAGTTTCCTTTTCTCTGAATTTTTATGGTTAGTAAAGATATATAACAATCTTTCATTTGTGGGTTAATCACCAAGTTGAGAGAAATGATGCCTGGCATGCGTAAAGCCCTTCGTACTTCCAGAAGAGCTTTCATATACGCTGTTCTGTGACCCTTACAATGTTCCCACGAAATGTGTGTGGTTGAGTACAGCCCATGGTGAGGATGAGGACTTGGACCAGAGAGCAGGAGGTGCTCGTCTCGGGCCTCCCCACCAGTGCTTGCACTACTGCCCTGCTTCTCCTCACCTGTCCACTCTCATTTGTGTAAATACATATTGAGGAATCTATTCTTGGCCAGAGAGCCCAAGATTTAACAGAAAAAAAAAAAATAGATTTTTTGTTAAAGTCTGAAATCACACCAGAGACTCCTGTGTGATTCTTGTCAGGTTAATATTATCTCAATAACAACTCTTTATGCTAGATGACATGACTTTATGACTCTGGGTCATTAAAAAGGAGTTTGCGTGTACTTGGTGTATGTGTGCACTTTAAATCTTGAGTTTTTAATTTATGTTTGTTTTACCTGTCATGTAAAGCCTCTCCTGAGGTGTGTGTGTGTGTGTGTGTGTGTGTGTGTGTGCAAATAAGCAGTGGAACAGTAATACAGCATTATATGTTCTATTTATTCATGTAATAGACATGATTTTGTTTTAGAAAATTATAGTAACTCAAATACTATTTGAATATGTTCTCCTTGCTTTAAGCATTTAAAAGTCTATATCTACGGCAAAAATTTCCTTTAACCAATCATTCCAATCTGAATCCACCTTGTTTGCTGCTATGTGTTCTACATAACATTTATATATATTCTATGCCTGTTTGTTTTTACAAAAAAAAATACATTATGGCTTGTATATCATTCTGATGGTTTTGCTTAGTTTTTAGTGAAAATTTTGTCTTGACTATCAACCTATTATCAATCCATATATCTATCACTCTGTAAAGACAACCGCCGCTACAGTATGCCATAATACAAATGCACCACATTTTAATGTCATTTCCCTGTTAAATTAACATTTGCACTATTGCCAGACTTTCCCTGACATAAACAGTGCTGGGTGAATACTCTTGTATATGACTTACTTTGCATATGTGCTTGTTTCTCTAGGGCAGAAATGATTAAGCACTGGTGCTGTATCATAGAGTACGCAGATTTTCTTTATTTAAATAGCTATTGCTTAATATACTCCCCCTTAATGATTGTGCCAATTTACATTTCCACCAGCTGTAGATGAGAGTGTGCTGTACCTTCACGTAGTTGCCAATATGCGATTCTATCAGACCTTAAGTATAGTCTAAATAACAAATGTATAAGCCATAAGCGCCAGAAGCCTCCTTTGAGGTTTGGTTCCTAAAGTTGCATTTTGAGGTACAATGGCAAACTGGATGGCGAGAGTAGAGGGGAAACATTTTAAATACTCTGGAGTGTGAGCCCAACCGAAGATGTTTATCTGAGAGAAGAGATTTAAAAACAAAAAACATGCAGCTGTCCTCTAATGCTTAAAAGATTCATGCTGAAAGTTCCAAGAGCATAGAACCAGGGCCAGATACAGAAAGGGGAAGGACAGAGGCATATCAGTATCAAGTCAGTGAAACTTCACACAACAGGAACCTTTGCTTCTACAGGCCAGATATGCAATCACTCACATGGTCATATCTTTATGAAAAACTTACGAGGTAAGATACTTTTACTAACACTTTCTCTTTCTACTCCAGCTTTCCTTCTGCCAAATCACTATTGTCACATGACTTTGGAGTGGCTCTTGGTTTCCTGAAATCTGAGTAGAGAAGTTCATTTGCAGACACATACAATGCAAATTTAATGGGTTATATTTATACAGCACACAGTCACATTTGTGTGGTTTGATTGCCTCTGTCTAGGTTCCATAGGCTAGTATATGCAAGAGCTGGATGTGTAGAACTTGAATGAAAACAATCATAAAGCTACACTTCGTATGCATAATAACCCAGTAATAGCCTGTCATTTTCTTGTCTTCAAATTCTGATAGACTGAGAGCCACTGTCCAGTGACCAGTCCTCTCTTCAGTTCCCTGCTTGGCTCCACACACGTCACTGATCGTCCCTGGAGATCTCTACTCCACTGCACCATACCATTCTCCTCATCAGCACCCAGGCCATGACTCTGCCTGCACTTGTCCCTGTCTAATGGGGCCTTTTCCTTTCCATCTATACTGGTTCTTATTAATTACTTAATGATCTGATGCAAAGTATAAATATTGGTAAAGATAACATAAAACTCTTAATAGGCCACTATAAAAAGGGCATTTATCATAAACTGGCTGGTGTGTGTCATTAATTCACAAAGGATTTTAGGCTCATCACGGCATGTATATGCACACACACACAGACACAGATGCTGACATGTTCTGATATCTTTTACATTAATAGCTTGATATGAAAAAAAAATACCTTGGGAGATGTTTACCCAAATTAGATCGTAGTCTCAACACTTTATGTGACATAACAGACAAGTTAAGATTCTGACAGAAAATTTAGCAAACTATTCAGTTAGCAAATTATCAATGATTAGAAACACATATCTTTCAAAACTTGCTAAAAGAAAGACTTTATTTTTTCTTATCCCATAAAGCAATGATGCTATAAAATTATTATCATATAGAGAGATGATCAAAGATCAAGCAGTCAAAAAGTTTCAGGAAAATGGTAAATAGTATGCCAGGCAGTTAATAAATAAATATAATAAATATAAATATGCTATTTTGCTGGATTTCTATACTTTCCAGAGTATATACTATAGTTTTGCTTGTAATTTAACTAAATATTAAGTTGCATGATTGATTCTGTATTTAAATTTTTGATTCTTTACCTTAAAGAGAGCCACCAAAACACTTGGGCTTCTAACTCTATAAAATCTTGTATATTTTCCCACAGGAGTATATAAATGATGATGACTTTTTAAAAAGTATGTTGCTTCCCTTCAAAGTCAGTGAGCCTCACATATATGGACTAAGCTAGAGACTGGATCATTATCAGCATGATATTTAATAGAAAACAATTATGAACGAGTTGAAAGATCAAAACCCCATGATTCTTTTAAGTTGCTCTGTATCTCTATTTCTCAACATGAGAAAGAATATCTTAAGAGAAAAAACTAATTAGGCTCAATGACTATTTTCTTAAGATAAAAGGGAAGAAGAAAGAAGAGGAGGAGGAGGAGAAACAGAAGGGAAGGAGGAGGAGGATGAAGAAGAAGAGGGAAACAAGCTAATCATATATCTACATAGCCAGTCCTTCTAGAATGAAGTTAAAATTAACATGCCATAAGATAATACAGATTGCATATGTAACTGTTCAAAACAGAGGTGCCCAAGTAAGCACACACAGCAAGCGACCAAGAGTTCTCTTTTCTTCTAATTTAGATATTACTCAAAATGCACAAGTTCAGAGTAAAGTAGCACACTGTTCCCTTGGCATTCACTATGGCTTGCCTTTGGCAAAATGCTACTTCTCCTTCCTGTATTAAGGGATGGAAAAATTAAAAAAAAATTTTTTTTCCAAAGCATGTTTGAAAAAGCCCAAGGGCTCTTGAATATCAAATAGATAATATTAAACAACATGGATGATTGAAGTGTAAATGAATTTTAAAAAATCTGGAGTTTTTCCCCATTACATTAAATATCCTTAAAAAGCTATGAGAAAAGAGAGCTAAATATCTGAAAAATGCTCTGAAATATTTGATGAACAAAAGCTAAACTCTGCTTATCTGTGCACACAAAATGTATGTACATATATAGAAGCACTTGAATATGTGTGTAGAGACAGGACTAGTTTGTATTTATTTTACAGCCTGAAAAAGTTTTGATGGTGCAAATGTTATGATAAATGTTGATAGAATTGGAAGCCATTTGTTCCATTTGTTTTACCTATGAATAACCAGATATTATTTCAAAATTTTTGTTGAAAATAACATTTGAAGCTGTAGTAAGCTGACCCCTCAGGTGTGATTTTTCTTGACGCTGCCATCAACATCACTCTCCATCTGTCCAATACCCTTGCTGTCCTCCTGATTAGCAATTCAGTTCAGTTCAGTCACTCAGTCGTGTCCAACTGTTTACAACTCCATTAATTGCAGCATGCCAGGCTTCCCTGTCCATCACCAGCTCCTGGAGTTCACTCAAACTCACGTCTATCGAGTCGATGATGCCATCCAGCCATCTCATCCTCTGTCATCCCCTTCTCCTCCTACCCCCAATCCCTTCCAGCATCAGAATCTTTTCCAATAAGTCAACTCTTCGCATGACGTGGCCAAAGTACTGGAGTTTCAGCTTAAGCATCATTCCTTCCAAAGAACACCCACGACTGATCTCCTTTAGAATGGACTGGTTGGATCTCCTCTCAGTCCAAGGGAGTTCTGACTATTCAGCAGTTTGGACAATTTGCAAAGCAAGCACTCACTTTAAGTTTTCCTGTCACTAAAGGGCAGCATTTTTCCTGTGAACCTTCATCTAAACATGTATGTATGCATATATATACATTCTCATGGCCTATTCACATTAAAGAAACACCCAGAAGATTTATTCATTAAGTGATATACATAGCTGAAACTCAGGTTTATAGAATTCTACTAAAAATTTCTAAATTCTTAACAGTTTTTGGAAACTAGTAATATGAAGGATCCTTTGAGAATTTTTGTTTTTCTTATCTTAATTTTTATAGTTTAAGTTTGGCAATGGGTGGAGAAGAGACACATCTAGTATTTGAATCATGAAATAAGGTAGAAAAAATTCACTCTTCAAAGTATATGTGTATATTCACATATACACATATGTATATTTAGATTTTTGTCCAAAATGGCCTATGTTTTAATCATTTTGATAATTGACTTGATCACAATTTCAAAGTTTCTTTTATGTTTTAGACTTTTCTTTAAGTTCTTCTTTTTTCCTATAGACTAACATGGATATAAATCTTCTTGTTCTAATCAGAGAGAGTATGGGTGCAGTTTGAAAATATCTGTGAATATTTTTTACTTTCACAATGGCTGGAACTGAGGACAGCATATCAACTGTAGGGTAGTTACCCTGCAGCAAGAATGGTGGCTCTTCAAAGAAATAATTGGTTTGCATTCCACATTAATTTCCAGTATTCCATTGGACATTCATGTAGGTGAAAAAGCTGTTTCGCAATACCTTCAGCTAGAACAATACTTGGTTCTAGATTATGAAATAAAAATGTTTTCTCAGTGATAATGTATGTGACAGTGCTCAGAAATGTCTTGTCCCTTGTGTGCTTTGCAATCACTCTTCTGCAAACACTTTGAATTTCTTTTTACTTTTGTTGTGAGCAGGCATAGTTACACTTTGGACCTTACCAACATAATTGACCCCCTTCCTCTATATCCTTCATTTTAAGAATCCCCCTCTCTGATAATCATCACCCACATTTTCAGCTTACATTATAAGCATCAGATTGAAGAAAACTTTGACCTCACAATTATTGACAGTTAGATGATTCCTCACCTTTTTAGGGTCCCTCACTCCTTCTCCATGTCTCCATTTTCTTCCTTAGTTTAGACTCCATCTTTATTACCTTTTCCTTGTTTAGCCTCTCAATTTTTCCTTATCTTCTTTTTTATTTATTATACTGACTTGTAAGAAAGGACCAAATTTACTTAGATCCACACTTGCACTTACTCTGAAACTTAGAGGCAAAACCAGTATAAACAAAAACACACAACCATGCTAACTGATACCAGTTTACATTTATGACCACCAAGCACACAAGACTCCTTGGTCTTTCCTAGCAAGAGTGAAATATTTGCTTTCACTGGTCGTCTTTCCTAGAGGATGCTTTCAACATATATTCTATTGTCTTTCTTCTGTATCTCTTTCTTTGAGAGTGAAATATCAAAATATTAGTAAAATCCATCCTGATGTTTTTACTTAAATTAGTGTACCCCTGTCTTGTTAAGCCTCTCTTAACCCTGTATTAGCTTTCTCCCAACTTTATCACCACATGACATACTTCATATATTATTTATTTGTGTTTTTTGACATCTTTAACCACATTAAAATGCAAGTTTGATGAGGGCAAATATTTTTGCTAAAATATTTCATAGTATTTATAATTTTGTTCCTGTAACTGCCAGATGTAAGATTTATCCTAGCTTTCTAAGATGAAGAGGTCAATTTCCTTTCTCAAGCCATTTCAGCTGTTCTGTCATTCCCTCAGTTTCAGGAAGAATCACTGACGAGTTGCTGTCCCAATGACACCATAAGAAGTTTCATGCCCTGCATAAAGATATTAGAAATGTCTGAATGATATATTGCAATGCAACCTCCTCTCAATGCTTCCTGTTTTTCTCAGCATAATAATCTCTAATCCATAATTTACAAATTTGTTTATTAAATGGAAGGGATGACAATGATGCTTTCCTACTGCTGGTGTATTTTTGGCATTCAGTGGTCTATATTATCACCAATTAATGTGCACTGATTCCAAGTTTTACAATCTTTCCAAATTTTCCATCACAATATTTTGCATCATAACTTGAGTTTAAGATGCTGTCATGATAGTATATAAATATGTATATAATAAAAGATGGGGAAAGTGAGGCATTGTCTTAAAGAAGCATAGTAAACTCCATGGATGGAAAAAGGGAATGGTATGAACAGTAATAAGAAGAGGGAAAATATTCCAAGATGAAAAAAAACAAAAAACACACACTTCAAGCTGTATGCTGGGATGTATACATATATATATATATATATAATATATATATATATATATATATATAGGCTGTATGCTGAATAAAACATAGAACATTTTGTACTAGAAAGGCCCTTTAAATCAAGAGTCTCAAAGCAGGAAAGAAGTAGAATATTGGTGAATGAAGCCAAAAATTATAAACCACGGATGAAGTGATGTGTAGAATCAAATCTATGGTAAGGAAAGTCTAGCTTAGGGTGGATTTGGGGCATATCTTACAACTAGTGACTGTGGTGCTCTTTCTTTTTTTTCTTTTTCCTTTGTCCTTGGATAGAGGACATATCAGATATTAAACTGATAAGAACAGATACTACACTTGATCTTAGAAAAAGGCCGAGAAGCTATGTGTGGTGCTTTTTCTATTGGTTCAGTTCAGTTCAATTCAGTCACTCAGTCGTGTCTGACTCTTTGGGACCCCATGAGTTGCAGTACACCAGGCCTCCCTGTCCATCACCAACACCCGAAGTTCACTCAAACTCACGTCCATCGAGTCAGTGATGCCATCCAGCCATCTCATTCGCTGTTGTCCCCTTTTCCTCCTGCCCTCAGTCCCTCCCAACATCAGAGTCTTTTCCAGTGAGTCAACTCTCGAATGAGGTGGCCAAATTATTGGAGTTTCAGTTTTAGCATCATTTCTTCCAAAGAACACCCAGGACTGATCTCCTTTAGAATGGACTGGTTGGACCTCCATTCAGTCTAAGGGACTCTCAAGAGTCTTGTCCAACACCAGAGTTCGAGCATCAATTCTTAGGCACTCAGTTTTCTTCATAGTCCACTCTCACATCCATACATGACTACTGGTAAAACCATAGCCTTGACTAGATGGATCTTTGTTGGCAAAGTAATGTCTCTGCTTTTGAATATGCTATCTAGTTTGGTCATAACTTTCCTTCCAAGGAGTAAGTGTCTTTTAATTTCATGGCTGCAGTCATAATCTGCAGTAATTTTAGAGCCCAGAAAAATACAGTCTGCCGTTGTTTCCACTGTTTCCCCATCTATTTTCCATGAAATGATGGGACCAGATGCAATGATCTTCTTTTTCTGAATGTTGAGCTTTAAGCCAACTTTTTCACTCTCCTCTTTCACTTTCATCAAGAGGCTCTTTAGTTCCTCTTCACTTTCTGCATATCTGAGGTTATTGATATTTCTCCCAGCAATCTTGATTCCAGCTTGTGCTTCCAGCCCAGTGTTTCTCATGATGTACTCTGCATATAAGTTAAATAAGCAGGGTGACAATATACTGCATTGAAGTACCCCTTTTCCTATTTGGAACCAGTCTGTTGTTCCATGTCCGGTTCTAACTACTGCTTCCTGACCTGCATATTGGCAGCCAGATCCAATAGCCAGATTGGGTCTATCCTGTTAGGTGCTAGAAGGGTGACTTTATTACATTAGTATCATGATGTATACAAGTTGCTTATGGAAGATAATCATTGATGGCTATTTAAGCCCTGTTATATGTCTAAGACCAGAGAATACATTAAAGTTTTGATTTAAAAATAGTATAATGGAAGTATCTTTCTTCATTAGAAGCTTACACATGGAATAATCAGAAACTGGGGAGGGTATAACATAATACTTAAATCAAATGATTGGAAATAAGATAATATGATTATGATTGTTGACAGACTCTAAGTTGTATGAGATTGATTCAGATAATAAAGTTGGTCATATACCCAAGAGAGGGCTCATTAAGCCAAGAGAGAATAGAACAAACTTGACCACATAGATTGCATTTGATATTCAAGTTGCTGAACGAGAAATGAATGGATGGGACTGGTAGTAGAGCTTGTAGGTGATAATTGTTTTTGGTGGTAATGACTGAATCATGGCTCAGAATATATTCAATGTGATGTAAAAGAAATTAGGTGCTTTCAGATTGTAGTGCTGGAAAAGACTCTTAAGAGTCCCTTGGACAGCAAGGAGTTCAAATCAGTCAACCAGGCAGCATCAGGACTGAAGCTGAAGCTGAAGCTCCAATACTGTGACCACCTGACAGGAAGAGTCGACCTATTGTCAGAAGAGTCTGATTCTGGGAAAGACTGAGAACAGGAGAAGAAAGGGATGACACCGGCTGATCTGGTTAGATGACATCATTGACTCAATGACTATGAGTTTGAGCAAACTCCAGGAGATACTGAAGGACAGGGAAGCCTGGTGTGCTGCAGTCCATGGAGTCACAAACATCAGACATGACTTAGCAACTGAACAACGACAAAGAAAACGAGGAACAAAATTTGACACTGTGGAATGACATGAGCTAGGTTAGCAAGTCAGGAATCCTGTGAATATCTTGACTATTCCTGGGGAGGACCCTGTCAGCAAGTCAATATGGGAAAAGAAAGTCTCAAATAGGACGGTCAAATATCATTTAGTGTTGGAACATGAGCTCTAATGTACTTCCAGAGTTGATCATCTATGATTCTGTGATGGGATAAGGATGAACTGGTAGGATTGTTAATTTGTTAAAAAAGAAAACAAGGTAGGCAGGAATAGATACTGTCTGTGCAGGACAGATTTTTAAAAAGAAACTATAAAAGCTCAAAGGTAAAGATTAACGTGAGTTAGAGGCATCAGAGAAAGCCGCCATTGGAGAAACACAGCTTGAGGGTAGCCATGGAGGACGAGTGGAAGCATAAAGGCTGTAGAAATTGGGCATGGACAAGAAAAGATTAAAATCTTTCAAGTGGAGAACAGCTATAAACATCTTCAAATAAAATCTAGAAGAATATTAAAATGAGCATGGCCATGCAATGGTGAGAAGACTTGCCTGGTGAATGAGAAAGAGGACTGTATTGCTGATTCATTTCAGGCAGATCCAGTACTTTGTTGCAGGATTTGGACATAACTCTTCCTCAGTTCTTATCAGTCTGCCTGGGTAAGCTCTGTGCTCAGGCATGTGCATAAAAGCTCCTAAAGTAAACCCATACACAGTCATTAGGAAAATGAACCAGGTCCCTGGGGAAGCATTGTGATATACAGTGTCTGAGCTTCTTCAATATCCTTATGTAATAAGGTGCCTTATAAATGTTATTAGCTGCAGGTTTTATGGCAAATTTTATGCCATTTTGATTATGATGCCGCTGGATGACAGCTAGTTTACGTTGCTTAAACATCCTCCGTATCTAATGTCGAAAGGAAGCTAATTAGCTATAACCGTGAAAATGGCTGTGTCATGTGAAAAGGGAACTATGTAGAGTAAATTTCTTTACCCTAGGATTGAGAATGTTATACAATGATTACCTCCAATTTTAAAACATTTAGGCAAGCTAGAAGTCACAGAAAGGAAATTAAAAAAATGAGAAGGAATAACTGTTGTTTTTTAAATATATTTTTTCTTATTTGTAGCAGGCATCATGACCCAAATTCCTTAATGGTTTATGCCCCAGTGAATCACTTTCTCTCAGTCACCACTTCCATGTGGTTATATGTTTATTAATGTTTCCTGATGGATCATGAGTCCATATTTCTTTAGAACATCCTTGACGACATATTCTGAACATTATTTAAGACTCATTATTCATTGAAATAAAACATGCAAAAGCACAAGTTGGGTAGTGGGCATATTTTATTAGTGTGTGTTGTATTCCAAGTCCCTCATCAACATAAAACTCTGCAAAGAGTCTATAAATCTAATTAAGGGCATTAGAATAAGAAAAAATCACTGAGTGCTTAGTTAGGACAGGCAAGCCTTATGCAGAAGAGGAAGGATATTCTTAGTTACAGTTATAAATGGCTATTGAAAAATCCTCATTACTTTTTAATACTTAAATA
The DNA here is from genome assembly GCA_006410615.1 of Neotragus moschatus. Lineage (NCBI taxonomy): Eukaryota > Metazoa > Chordata > Mammalia > Artiodactyla > Bovidae > Neotragus > Neotragus moschatus. The sequence continues at coordinate 381,360 of SJYA01002860.1, forward strand.
CAGAATTGACACAGATAGTGTTGACCACGAAACCAGTACAACCATGGGAAATAAGTAAAGGCTACTATTTCTTTCATTGTAGAGATAATATTTCAGGAAAGTAACCTCAAAAGTTCAGAGATATTTATGGCAGATTTTCTCGCACACCATTTAAAAAGTCCTTTCTTTAAGGAATATCTTTTCCTTTTGTTGATAGACCAGTAAACTGACCATATGGAGGTCAAATTAGCAAGGTGGAGCATGGGAGGTGGGATGGGGGTGGAAACTGCTTCCAATACAGCCTCTATCATACCACAAATTTGTTAAAACACACACACACACACACACACACACACACAAAAACAGATTGGCAAACTAAGAGTCCACAGCCTGGATATGGTTCACAGGTATATTTTCTTTATTCTTAACAGCATATTAGTATTACCCTTAACATTCCCTGGTGGTCCAGTGATTAGGACTTGCCACTTTTACTTCCAAGTCCAGGTTCAATCTCTGGTCAGGGAATCAAGATCCCACAAGCTGTGTAGCGAAGCCAACAAAAAAGGCCAATGTTTCAAAATAGAAATATTTCATACAAAATGTTCATATTGTGTTGGAGATCTGATAACACTGAGACTGCATCTTGCGTGGCAGGGAGCAGCCTCCCAGAGGTGGGTCCCATCCCTCGAGGCTGACACAGTTTTACCCCTCTCTAGCCGTCCCAGTCTAGCTTAATTCATGATTTTATGAGCTACCTGACCCTGGACAGGTCCTTACTTCAGGAAATGAGAGACTCCTTGGCTTACATTTGATAGCTGAGAGGGAGCATTCGTATAAATTATCTTTGAACAGAGAATATTGTTTACTAGTGACCCTATGACTCTCATATATGAGGGAGTCGGACATTTCTTTCCAAAAAGAAAAATATATATATATATATGAACAAGAGTGTCCACTCCACCGTTGAGGTCATCCTGGCTTATTGGGTTCTTTGTCAGTAACAGAAAGAGAAGTTCCTAAACTTCAGAAAACTGAGTGAATGCAATCGTCCAACAGACATCTCTATGGAGCCTAAGTCCGTGGGGCACATAATCTTTCCAAGAAGTGATTAAACTGTTAGTTGCCAAATTTATTTAATTCTTTATTTGTATTTATTTGTATTAAGGTATAATTGGCATACAACATTATATTAGTGTCAGGTATACAGTTAACTTCTACATTTATGGCTTTTTGCCCCTAAAATATCTGATCTCATCCAATTTCCTGGTGCCTGGTATGCCACAGATAGGATAATTTTTCCCATGTTTAAAATAAACTCTATTCCAAGGTTTCTGGTGCATCTCTTTTGGAGAAAGAAAGAATGAGTCCAGGGAAATGCAGACAAGAAAAAAAAGTGGTAATTTAAAGAACTGATGTAGAAAAAAAGGAGGCATCAAGATAAAACTGTTTGTTACCAAGTGTAGTGAGCCAAAGTTGGCCTTATCTGTCCACCCGCTTCTGTACGCCCTAGAGTATTTGAGTTAGTATCAGTTTAACCATACCCCCTGCACACTAAGAACTGGTTTTAGGTTGATGCAGAGCTCACCAGCTGAGCTAATGGAAATCTTTTCCTGTTTCTTTTTTCACAGACCGAATGAGATGGAGGACTCCTATATATATTTCATCCAGTTCTGTAACCAGCAATGATTGACACAGGGACCTGTAAACATCTGTGTTAAAAATAAAAACAAAAAGCAAAGAAACAACAAAACTAAATCACATCTCAAAACCAGGTATTCCTGATTCAGTTCACTTATTGGGACACCTGAATCACCTTCAGCAAAAAGAAACCAAATTCAAGAAAACCAACTATTTTTGTTCCAGATAACCAGTGGAAAAGGGGAAAAAAAAGCCAATCAACATAGCATTTTATATAAATTGACACAAGGCTATCTATTTTGATGGGTTTTTCTCCAAACTGAGCAGCTTAGTTGTTACAGAATCATAGAGCCTCATGCTCACTTGTTTATTTTGTGCAGAAAATTTAAAATGACTGAAACAAGGTCTCAGCGCTCAAGAAACTTACCATATATTTTTCTGAAATGAAGCTTAAATACAAATTGTTGTAACATCAGACAAAATATAGAAAGTGTTAGGTGAATGGTCTAAATAAAGAACTAGTATTTTATAGAGGAGAGATACGCCTACAACGTTTGGCATATAGTCAACCTTCAATAAATCTGTGTTGAATAAATGACCAAACAAATGAATGGACATTATTCACCACTGGCTTGATCAGGTAATGCCTTAGTGAGAGGCTGAGCTATGTATGCGTTGGTCTTCAGGGGATAGTAGGATTGCCACAGTTGGTGATGAGGTAAAATAGAATATATTCTAGATGGAGGCAATTTTATGGAAAAGAGTGTGAGAAATACTTGGGAAACAATGAACAGATAAATTTGACTAAATGATAAAACTGGGAAAGTGTAATGTGCGAAGTCATTCAGTCGTGTCCAATTCTTTGTGACCCCGTGGACTGTAGCCCACCAGGCTCCTCAATCCATGGGATTCTCCAGGCAAGAATATTGTAGTGGGTTACTATTTCCTTCTCCAGGGGATCTTCCCAACCCAGGGATCAAACCCAGGTCTCCCGCATTGCAGGCAGACGATTTAACCTCTGAGCCACCAGGGAAGCCCAGAATAGTCCAAATAGAGTCAGGAGCTAAGTTAGAGACAATTTGTAAATATAATATTTACATCACACAAAACAAAGACCAAATTGAGAGATTAATGGAGTTCAAGTTTTGTATCAATCTATATTAAATAATTTGGGCAGCAGCATTCCAAGACAGATAACCACAATGGTGTGATCATTCACCTAGAGTCAGACATCCGAGAGTGCAAAGTCAAATAGGTCCTAGGAAGCATCTCTACAAGTAAAGCTAGTGGAGGTGATGGAATTCCAGTTGAGCTATTTCAAATCCTAAAAGACGATGCGGTGAAAGTGTTGCTTCAATATATCAGAAAATTTGGAAAGCAGTGGCCACAGGACTGGAAAAGTTCAGTTTTCATTCCAATCCCAAAGAAAGACAATGTCAGAGAATGTTCAAACTACCACACAATTTCACTTATTTCACACTATAGCAAATAATTTTCAAAATTCTTCAAACTAGGCTTCAACAGTATGTGAACTGAGAACTTCCAGATGCTNTGGAAAGCAGTGGCCACAGGACTGGAAAAGTTCAGTTTTCATTCCAATCCCAAAGAAAGACAATGTCAGAGAATGTTCAAACTACCACACAATTTCACTTATTTCACACTATAGCAAATAATTTTCAAAATTCTTCAAACTAGGCTTCAACAGTATGTGAACTGAGAACTTCCAGATGCTCAAGCTGGATTTAAAAAAGGCAGAGGAACCAGAGATCAAACTGCCAACATCCATTGGATCATCAAAAAACAAGAGAGTTCCAGAAAAACATATATTTCTGCTTTATTGACTAAACTAAAGCCTTTGAGTATGTGGATCACAACAGACTGGAAAATCCTTCAAAAGATGGAAATACCAGACCCCCTTACCTGCCTTTTGAGATATCTGCATGCAGGTCAAGAAGCAACAGTTAGAACTGAACATGGAACAATGGACTGGTTCCAAATAGGGAAAGTAGTACATCAAGTCTGTATATTGTCACCCTGATTATTTAACTTATATGCAAAGTACATCACGTGAAATGCTGAGTTGAATGAAGCACAAGCTGGAATCAAGATTGCTAGAAGAAACATCAATAACCTCAGAAATACAGATGAAACCACCTTTATGGCAGAAAGCAAAGAGGAACTAAGAAGTCTCGTGATGAAAGTGAAAGAGGAGAGTGAAAAGTTAGCTTAAAACTCAACATTCAGGAAACTAAGATCATTGCATCCAGTCCCATCACTTCATGGCAAATAGATGGGAAAACAATGGAAACAGTGAGAGACTTTATTTTCTTAGGTTCCAAAATCAATGTAGATAATGACTGCAGCCATGAAATTAAAAGACACTTACTCCTTGAAAGAAAAACTGTGACAAGCCTAGACAACATATTAAAAAGCAGAGATATTACTTTGTCAACAGAAGTCCGTCTAGTCAAAGCTATGGTTTCTTCAGTAGTCATGTATGGCTGTGATAGTTGGACCACAGTCTGAATGTCGAAGAATTGATGTATTTGGACTGTGGTGTTGAAGAAGACTCTTGAGAGTCTCTTGGATCACAAGGAGGTCAAACCAATCACTTCTAAAGGAAATCAACCCTGAATATTCACTTAAAGGACTGATGATGCAACTGAAGCTCCAATAATTTGGCCACCTGATGTGAAGAGCTGACTCATTAGAAAAGATTCTGATGCTGGGAAAGATTGAAGGCAGAAGGAGAAGGGATGATAGAGGATGAAATGGATGGATGGCATCACTAATTCAATGGACATGAGTTTGAGCAAGCTCTGGGAGATTGTAAGGACAGGTAAGCCTGTCGTGCTGCAGTCCATGGAGTCACAAAGAGCCGGACATGCCTGAGTGACTGAACAACTACAAATTCCAAGACAGATGCCTAAGTCAGTTTTTGGCTCTTTTTTTCTTTATTTCTCTTATCTATGATATCACATTATTGAAACTCACAAAAGGCCAACGATATATGTATCAATGAATAAACCAGAAATGAAATATGGGTAGAGTAGGACCACTGTAAACTTTAATTTTTCCTACTGCATCACTGTGTTTGACTTTAAAAAACAGCTAATTTTTAAAATTATTTAAATTTACAGCCTTAAATGCCCATGCTTCTCCTAAGTGTAAATAATCAAACTGGATAATGACTGCCATGCATTGACAATAAATTTAGTATCTGAAATTTTAAATTTTTAACCAATTATTTTATTGTCAGGTACACTTTCATGCAAAATGATAGTTTAAACAGTAGTTTTCCAAGCTGTACTTTTAAGATTTTTTCTTATTTTGTTATTTCACTGTCCTGTTCAAAGTAACTAAAATCAAAGCTTCAAAAGTTAACCACTTAAATCTGATTTTTCAAACGAAGCAGAAAACCTACTCAGATAAGGAGTATAGACATAAATAACTAGAAGAGGCAATTTTAAATTTCATGTGCTGCTTCTTATAACCTGTGTCAACATCCCAAATTCTAATACAAAATTTTAAGAACACATTCACAAAGGCACCCAGAATTTCATTTGGTTAGTTATTCTCAGATTTTTTGGTGCCATGTCCCTTCAGCTATGATTATTGGTACAACTGTCATTTTGTGGGGAATGGATTGGCTGTCCCTGGTTGCTGCTTCATCAGTGAAATGTTTAATAGTTTCCTCTTGCTAGAACAGGGCCCCAGTGAGAAATTAGACTCCTGTGCTACTTTTAGAACTAAAGAAACACATACCTCTAGTGTTCTGTCTAACTACTTCATACTCTAGCAAAACTAACACCTAACACACAACTTGCACAATCTTTTGAATGCACCAGTTATAAGTATACTATTGACATTTGGCAAAAGAGTAAGGACTTTATAAAAATATATGTTTCTGCAATTTATACAGCATCAGAACATAGTGTTACAGTCTGTATTACTAATTTTTTTCTTCCTGAATATATTTGCCCCTTTTTATTAAATTACTCATTATTCTATTTGAAGATTCCTTCTCAAATAAAATGGGGGCATTTTCAAAGTGGGGATTTAATGAATATAATTAAGACAGATATATACTTGTCTCTCATTTTTATTGCCCATATTTCCCCCTATGTTTAATTATTTGGGGCCTAAGTTTTGCTTTAAATAAGTATCAAAATTGACCCAACAAGGAATGCAATTTCTTCAAAAAGAGAACTAGAATCCTGATTGCAATATATCCATTAAAATGTCCCCACAAACTGTTCCAATCTAAATTATCTCAGGCTGCTGTGTCTTTCCAGCCTTATTGATTTGAAAAATAACAAACAAGTATAAATGACATTTACAGCTCTTAATTGGTGTCATTAGCGGTTCTTATTATTCTGCAGGACAAGCACTAACCCTTTATTGAGAATTCAGTGATGCAGGTCTGCTTGGGACTCATCAGCCTTAAAGACAAGTAATAAAACAGCTGAGTGACTGACTTAGAGCCCTATTCATCAACAAAGGCCATAGGCAGCTGGGCCCTATTTTCCCTTGATTTGCTCTATGCAATTATTTAGACCTTGGAACTCCAAAAGGAAAAAGGCACAGCAATGGGAAGAATTTGAATGAATTCCTCATACCCTTCAGTCTTAGAAATCCTTGGGGTGCATTTTATGGTTTTTATTTGTGTGGCTGTATCTGTGTTTGGTCATTAATGGATTCAACTGCTGCTGATGCTGCTGCTAAGTCACTTCAGTCATGTCCGACTCTGTGCAACCCCATAGATGGCAGCCCACTTGGCTCCCTCGTCCCTGGGATTCTCTAGGCAAGAACACTGGAGTGGGTTGCCATTTCCTTCTCCAATGCATGAAAGTGAAAAGTGAAAGTGAAGTCTCTCAGTCGTGTCCAACTCCTAGCGACCCCATGGACTGCAGCCCACCAGGCTCCTCCGTCCATGGGATTTTCCAGGCAAGAGTTCTGGAGTGGGTTGCCATTCCTTTCTCCAGGATTCAACTAGACATAAGAAACAATAGGTAGGAAAAGGTAGAAATTTCCTTTGTTCTTCCTTATCTGCAGTCGTCTTTGGCATCCACTAGATTTCTACTGATGACTCTGTGGTAAAGAATCCACCTGGCAATGCAGGAGACAGGGGTTCAGTCCCTGGGTCAGGAAGATGCCCTGGAGAAGGGAACAGCTACCCACTCCAGTATTCTGGCCTGGAGAATTCCATGGACTGTACAGTCTAGGAGGTCGCAAAGAGTAGGACATGATTGAACAACTTTCACTTCACTGTCTCCATATCTGGGTAGCTGTTTTTCATTATGTTAAAAAAAAAGTTCAGAAAGGAAACTTGATATGGGCCTCCATCTTGTAATCCTGCCTCTATGAGGTTGACTGAATAATTGGATGTAAACAGTAATACATAAAAACCTAACAGTCTTTGAATCAGGTTCATTATAAATGAGTTGCACAACCCATGTTTATATTTTTTAATTTCATTATTTTCCATGGAAATCTAGCTGAGAAGTGGTATCTGATTTTTTTATCTACAGTCTGCTTTTTACTTAGTTGCATGAGCCTGGCCTGTATGAAGCAGAAAGCAGGTCAAATAGTGTAGACTGGGCAAGTGGCTCCATTAAAATCCAAACCCTGCTCTGCCACATTCCTCCTCAATGTGCTTTCCTGCCATTAGACACTTGCGTAATGGAACTGCTCAGCCTTGTTCTCAGACTTCATTGTGGCAGTCTGCAGTCATATCAGAATGACACACTCAAATTAATAATCCAGGAATTTAAGAAAAAAAAACTATATTATAAGCCCAAATTCTATTATATGAAACTGATTAAAAAAAAAAGTGTGTATCAAAAAATCAAAGGCCATTTGATAAACTGGTTCAAAATTGCCAATCGAAATTTAAATATATATACATAAATGTGTGAGAAGTAACTTATATACATTCCCTTGCACATATGAAAATCTGATGTAAATTTCTGCCCAGAAGTGAGGTGTTTACATTCCATAAGGAAAGGGTGGATGTCTTCTTTTCATTTTCATTTGCCTGCCAAAACCAAGCTTAGAGTTGTGTGTTTTCCATTTTGGAGCCAATATTATGACTTGTCTATGAAAAATAAGGTATAGGTGACAAACGCAAACTGTTGCATGTTTCCCACTATGGATCTATGAGCCCCCTGGAGTCTGTGCTCCTATTCTGGTGCTTAAACTGCAGGAAGCAGCCCTATTCCATCAGAGGGGCATGGCAACCAGGGGTGGTTATTTTCTACTCTCATGATCAAAGAGCAGTCATATATAAGAAGACAATCTTAGTTGGGAATAAAAATTCTAAATCCCCAAACTCAGTCCTTCTGGCCTTTCTTTCACCAATAGAGAGGAGGGATCTTACCTAACTCTATTTAGCACTGGCCAGCAGCCAGCTGTAGACAGTCAGCTCCAGAGAGCTATTAAATGGGCTAATACAAGACTATGTCATCCTAAGCCATGATGAGCCAAACAGGAGCAGCAGAGGGCAAAAGATTTGATTTCTGTATCAGATTCCAACCCTTTGTTCTTAGTCCTCATTAATCTGTTTCATGCTCTTACTGTTCAGTTGACTGTCCCATTTTTCTGCTGAACTTACTATAGTGAGTTTTTATGTATTTCCATCTTCAGATCAGCTTCCTAATATTCATGCACCATTTGTATAGATGCAAACAGACAAATACAAGATTATATGAAGGGGAAAATGTTTTGGTTGCCCTAATATATCAACAGCAATTTTTCACTCTCTCACAGTTATTTCTACCTAGAACTTGCTAGATTTTCTAAAGGGTTATTTTTACTATCAATTACCATCACCATGATTTCTATTTACTGAGTCTTTGTGGCCAGGTGCTCTGCTAAATGACTTAGATCCATGATTTCCTATAAATATCAATAAAATCTTTAGAGATGGCTATTACTACCCTTAATTAAAATATAAGAAAACTGAGAATCAAAAATATTACACATTTTATCCGATGACATGATAGTGATGATTAAGAGAAACTATTAATAGATTTTAAAGCCCATGCTCAAATTCAAAGCCCATATTTTAAAATGCTATTTTATAGGGTTTCATCTGATTAGAAACATTATTCCTGAAAAAAATCAGTTTATACATTCTAAACACAAGGTTCTTGGATCCACAGATGTCAAGAGATTAATTTTATGGAGCTGTGACATTCCTGAAAGGTAAAGTGGGTGTGATTGTTTCAGCGTGGGATGATACTCAGTATATTCTCAAGAGAACCTAACCCCAAATGGTTATAAAGGGTGGCTTGGATGATAAAGAATCTGCCTACAATGCAGGAAACTCAGGTTTGATGCCTGGGTTGGAAATATCACCTGGAAAGGGGAATGACTACCCACTTCAGTATTATTCAAGAAGAATTCTACAGACAGAGGAGCCTGGTGAACTACAGTCCATGGGGTCACAAGGAGTCGGACACAACTGAGTGATTAATCCCAAATGGTTATGGACCACTAAATAGGCTTTCCTACTCTCAGGTGTTAATGTACAAAGGAATACTGCACCCTGGGTGCTTGATGTTCAAGCATCTTTTCAAATGGAGATGCTGGAAAACTGGTGAAAAGCCTTCATGTTTAATAACATGCTGTGAACTGTGAAACTCAGAGAAGAAGTGTGGAGATCAGTGCCTCATTTCACTGTGTTTAGAGGGCAACTAACACTAGAGGAATACTTTCCATCTTAAGTACATGAAAAGTACAGAGGAAGCCAGAAACTGATGATGGAAGCAGGAAGGTATAGGTCTGGTGCAGTGATTCTCAATGCTTAATTTACAACAAAATTATCTGTAGAATCAGATTTTAAAAATATCAGTGGCATAGCACTATTCCAAGATACCCAGAATCAGAATTTCTGGGGTTGGGTTGGGTATCTGTGTTTTTGATGAAGAGAGAATTGAGGACCACTGATCTGGTGGTTATCTTCCAAGACAGGAGGAATAGGATTTTGAGGGTAGGAAGGATTATAGAAAAGTTTCATTGTTGAGATAATCTCTTGATTTCCCATTATGTCCAAAACCAGAAGTATACACACCCTCACCCCCCAACACACACATGTATAAATATCCTCTATGATATTTTCTGTCTAACTTTCCCCTGGGTTTATCATTAAATTGTGCTAGGATATTTTCAAATCAATTCATTTATTCTAAGTTATAAGTGGTGATTTGCTACTTTTCAGAGATATTTAATAGAAATGATGTTCCCATGAAATTTCAGACATCTAAAAATAGGAACTTTATCCAGATATTTCCTGGAACCCACATATCTTTTTGTATAGAGACTCATATATGGAGACCAATGGTGATGAGAAGTCATTTAGTAAATTAGTTTATTGACTGTAACAGCTTAAAATAAAAGTTGGTGTGTTATGTGTGAGATATTTCAAGTTTGGGATTCCCATGGGAGATTAATATGGGGATTGTGAGTGGGATGATATTTCTTAAGAAAGACTTCAGTAGTGATGAAAATAACATTCTGAGCAATGGGCTTCTGATTTTAGAAATGATAGGTAGATACCTGTTTTACTTAATCCAAAATTTTGAAAATGAACATGATTTTCAATGTCCAGCCATTTGTGGAAATTTGTTATTCTGTATCATCTTATGGTGAAATTGTGTTCTCCACCAGGCTGGCAAACTCCACACTTGAATGCCAAGCATTATATCCAGAAAAAACTGTTAACATTATCAGGTGCTGAAGAAGATCCACAAATCTGTATCTACATGACGTTTACACATTTCTGTTCACCAGCCTCTGTGAAGATGGGAGGTTCTTACTGGGGTCTCCTCCTCCATATTTCAATGGGTGATGTGAGGCTATACAGATTAGATTCTGTGGGTCCTCAGATATTTATAAACCTACTCAATTTTAATAAGAACTAGTTTGTTCATCCGTGTTAAGTCACTTCAGTCATATGAGACTTTTTGTCACCCTATGGACTGTAGACCACGAGGTTTCTCTCTCCATGGAATTCTCCAGGCAAGGATACTAGAGTGGGTAGGAATGCCTTCTTCCAGGGGATCTTCTCAAACAAGGGATCAAACCCACATCTTGTATGTTTCCTGCATTGGCAGGTGGGGTTTTGTTTTTACCACTGGTGTGACCTGGGAAGACCTATGAAATGGTTCAGGAGTTCTCAAATGTGAATGCAAAGATTCACCTTAATGGTAAGATATATTTTAAACTGCTCAGTAGAGGATGTCAAAGTAGCAACGTTTATTTCAGTTGACAAGTGTTACTCTGTAAATGGTATGAGACCCATTCCTAATCTGTAGGATAGCTATGAAAAGCCAAGGTTGAGAGAGAGAAAGTTATGAGGTCTCCATTGTTCAATCAAACATTCTCAGGAAGTAGAAAACATATTTCTCCCAACTCATACAGCAAAAAACTTATGAAACCTGTTATTGACAGGCCATCAGAGATAAAGGTGAGTACTGATAATGCTATTTTAGACCGTATGACTTTTGAGTCTTATTATTTTGGAAAGAGTTATCCTTTTTTAAAAGCTATGTGAGTATACTACCGAAAGCAATCTACAGATTCAGTGCAATCCTTATCAAGCTACCAATGTTATTTTTCACAGAACTTGAAGAAATAATTTCACAATTTGTATGGAAACACAAAAAACCCAGAATAGCAAAAGCAAGCTTGAAAAAGAAGAATGGAACTGAAGGAATCAACCTGCCTGACTTCAGACTATACTACAAAGCTACAGTCATCAAGATAGTGTGGTACTGGCATGGGCAGAAATACNTTTAATAACATGCTGTGAACTGTGAAACTCAGAGAAGAAGTGTGGAGATCAGTGCCTCATTTCACTGTGTTTAGAGGGCAACTAACACTAGAGGAATACTTTCCATCTTAAGTACATGAAAAGTACAGAGGAAGCCAGAAACTGATGATGGAAGCAGGAAGGTATAGGTCTGGTGCAGTGATTCTCAATGCTTAATTTACAACAAAATTATCTGTAGAATCAGATTTTAAAAATATCAGTGGCATAGCACTATTCCAAGATACCCAGAATCAGAATTTCTGGGGTTGGGTTGGGTATCTGTGTTTTTGATGAAGAGAGAATTGAGGACCACTGATCTGGTGGTTATCTTCCAAGACAGGAGGAATAGGATTTTGAGGGTAGGAAGGATTATAGAAAAGTTTCATTGTTGAGATAATCTCTTGATTTCCCATTATGTCCAAAACCAGAAGTATACACACCCTCACCCCCCAACACACACATGTATAAATATCCTCTATGATATTTTCTGTCTAACTTTCCCCTGGGTTTATCATTAAATTGTGCTAGGATATTTTCAAATCAATTCATTTATTCTAAGTTATAAGTGGTGATTTGCTACTTTTCAGAGATATTTAATAGAAATGATGTTCCCATGAAATTTCAGACATCTAAAAATAGGAACTTTATCCAGATATTTCCTGGAACCCACATATCTTTTTGTATAGAGACTCATATATGGAGACCAATGGTGATGAGAAGTCATTTAGTAAATTAGTTTATTGACTGTAACAGCTTAAAATAAAAGTTGGTGTGTTATGTGTGAGATATTTCAAGTTTGGGATTCCCATGGGAGATTAATATGGGGATTGTGAGTGGGATGATATTTCTTAAGAAAGACTTCAGTAGTGATGAAAATAACATTCTGAGCAATGGGCTTCTGATTTTAGAAATGATAGGTAGATACCTGTTTTACTTAATCCAAAATTTTGAAAATGAACATGATTTTCAATGTCCAGCCATTTGTGGAAATTTGTTATTCTGTATCATCTTATGGTGAAATTGTGTTCTCCACCAGGCTGGCAAACTCCACACTTGAATGCCAAGCATTATATCCAGAAAAAACTGTTAACATTATCAGGTGCTGAAGAAGATCCACAAATCTGTATCTACATGACGTTTACACATTTCTGTTCACCAGCCTCTGTGAAGATGGGAGGTTCTTACTGGGGTCTCCTCCTCCATATTTCAATGGGTGATGTGAGGCTATACAGATTAGATTCTGTGGGTCCTCAGATATTTATAAACCTACTCAATTTTAATAAGAACTAGTTTGTTCATCCGTGTTAAGTCACTTCAGTCATATGAGACTTTTTGTCACCCTATGGACTGTAGACCACGAGGTTTCTCTCTCCATGGAATTCTCCAGGCAAGGATACTAGAGTGGGTAGGAATGCCTTCTTCCAGGGGATCTTCTCAAACAAGGGATCAAACCCACATCTTGTATGTTTCCTGCATTGGCAGGTGGGGTTTTGTTTTTACCACTGGTGTGACCTGGGAAGACCTATGAAATGGTTCAGGAGTTCTCAAATGTGAATGCAAAGATTCACCTTAATGGTAAGATATATTTTAAACTGCTCAGTAGAGGATGTCAAAGTAGCAACGTTTATTTCAGTTGACAAGTGTTACTCTGTAAATGGTATGAGACCCATTCCTAATCTGTAGGATAGCTATGAAAAGCCAAGGTTGAGAGAGAGAAAGTTATGAGGTCTCCATTGTTCAATCAAACATTCTCAGGAAGTAGAAAACATATTTCTCCCAACTCATACAGCAAAAAACTTATGAAACCTGTTATTGACAGGCCATCAGAGATAAAGGTGAGTACTGATAATGCTATTTTAGACCGTATGACTTTTGAGTCTTATTATTTTGGAAAGAGTTATCCTTTTTTAAAAGCTATGTGAGTATACTACCGAAAGCAATCTACAGATTCAGTGCAATCCTTATCAAGCTACCAATGTTATTTTTCACAGAACTTGAAGAAATAATTTCACAATTTGTATGGAAACACAAAAAACCCAGAATAGCAAAAGCAAGCTTGAAAAAGAAGAATGGAACTGAAGGAATCAACCTGCCTGACTTCAGACTATACTACAAAGCTACAGTCATCAAGATAGTGTGGTACTGGCATGGGCAGAAATACAGATTAATGGAACAAGTTAGAGAGACCAGAGATAAATCTACACACCTATGGACACCTTATCTTTGACAAAGGATGGGCCCTAATTAAACTTAAAAGCATTTTCACAATGAAGGAAACTATAAGCAAAGTGAAAAGGCAGCCTTCCAATTGGGAGAAAATAATAGCAAATTAAAAAAAATGACAAAGAACTAATCTCCAAAATATACAAGCAGCTCATGCAGCTCAATACCAGAAGAAGGACCAAACCAATCAAAAAGTGGGCAAAAGAACTCAATAGACATTTCTCCAAAGAAGACATACAGATGGCTAATAAACACATGAAAAAATGCTCAACTTCATTCATTATCAGAGAAATGCAAATCAAAGCCACAATGAGGTATCTCATGCCAATCAGAATAGCTGTCATCAAAAAGCCTACAAACAATGAATTCTAGAGAGGGTGTGGAGAAAAGGGAACCTCTTACACTACTGGTGGGAATGCAAATTAATACCGCCACTATGGAGAACAGTGTGCAGATTCCTTAAAAAACTGGGAATAGAACTGCCATCAATCCAGCAATCCCTGTGCTGGGCATACACACTGAAAAAAAGAGACACATGTACCCTAGTGTTCATTGCAGCACTGTTTACAATAGCTAGGGCATGGAAGCAACCTAGATGTCCATTGGCAGATGAGTGGATAAGGAAGTTGTGGTACATGTGCACAATGGAATATTACTAAGCTATAAAAAGGGACATGTCTGAGTCAGTTCTAATGAAGTGGATGAAACTGGAATCTATTATACAGAGTGAAGTAAGTCAGAAAGAAAAACACCGATACAGTATATTAACACATACATATGGAATTTAGAAAGATGGTAACGATGATACTATATGCAAGGCAGCAAAAGTGACACAGATATAAAGAATAGACTTTTAGACTCTGAGGGAGAAGGCAAGGGGAGAAGGTAATGGTAGGATGATTTGAGAGAATAGCATTGAAAGAAGTATATTACCATATGTAAAGTAGATGACCAGTGCAAGTTTGATGTGTGAAGCAGGGCACTCAAAGCTGGTGCTCAGGGACAACCCAGAGGAATGGGGTGGGGTGGGAGGTGGGTTGAGGATGGGGCACACGTGGACACTCATGGCTGATTCATGTCAATGCATGGCAAAAACCATCACAATGTTGTAAAGAATTATCCTCCAGTTAAAGTAAATTAATTAAAATATAGAAAAGCTATGTCTTCACAATAAGCCCAAGTGAAGAGTATATTGTCATTTATCTCAGTCAACTTAATTCATCTGAAAATCATTTAGGGGCTTCCGTTGTGGCTCAGAGGTAAAGAATCTGTCTGCAGTGCAGGAGATGCAGGAGACTCGGATTTGATCCCTGGGTCAGAAAGATCCCCTGGAAGAGGGCATGGCAAGCCACTCCAGTGTTCTTGCCTGGAGAACCCCAGGGACAGAAGACCCTGATGGGCTATAGCCCATAGAGTCACAAAGAGATGAACACAACTGAAGCAATTGAGCACGCATCTTAATTAATGATTTAGAAGGAAGCAAAGTCAACTAGAATTCACATTAGTTTTATACCTGGCTTCCTCACTGATTGACTTTGTGACCTTGGACTATTTATTTAATATTTCAAGACTTCAGTTTTCTCAACATAAAATGAGAGAATCAGATTAAATGATCTCTAATATTCCTTCCAGCATTAACAATCTGCAAATGTATTCATTGAAGATAGGAAACCTCAAATGAGCATTTGGTTTAAGTGTGACTGGTTTCATAATCAGATTTATTGTCTATGACCTATTCAGAATCCACTGTCTACCAGAGGAATTCTAAACTCTGGTTTCAAACATGGCTGCATTCAGAACCTCAGCACTGAGAGACTCTAGCTGGTTTCTACTCTGACATTTTATTTAATGAATTAGAGGACCATGCCCCAGTAAGAGGATATCTGGCTGAGGCTATTCAGATGAACTAGGCACAGAACTGGGATATTCTACTTGAAAATCAGTACTCTATACTACCTCTTGTATCTTTATTTAAAATGTGTATTTCTATATATAATCTGAAACCTAATTCTCGGGGTCACCTGATTTTAAGGATAAGTGACAAAAGTAAGTAAATGAAAATGTTGATTAAAGTTGGAAATTGCATAATAATCAATCCTAATAGTTTTTTTAACCTCTAAAACTGCATGTACAAACTCCACAACTTATGAATTAGGAATTAGCCAAATTATTTCAATGTAGTTCTTAAAGTTTACATAATTGATCATAATCTTTAAGGCTTTTAGACTCAAAAGTCTCTCCAAGTAAGGTCATATGGATGGGCTTATGTTTCTGCTGTTTTGTTATTTGTTCTGCATCTGAAGGCTAGGAAGTCAAGACTGAAAAGAGAAATCATCTCTAGCACAAATTGTCCCCACAAACATGAACAAATCATTTCTCCTCAAATATTTTCTCCACATCAATTAAACAAAGGCATTGGAATATAAAGCCTTTATTGCTCATATTAACTCTCAAATTCCAAGATTCCAGTAAATTGATAGACAGATGTACTTTAACGACAGACCTACAACCCCCCTCCACCAAATTAAACTAGAAAATAAACACAATGTTAAAATGAGTGAGAAGTTCAAGTTTCCAGCTCAAGATTTTTTTTTCTTCCTCTTCTTCATGGAATTCAGTAGGAATTGGTTAAACTAGAAAATTTTAAGTTATAAATATTTAAACTGCTTTTTTACAACACAGAGCTTAGATGCAAAGGCATTAGGCACTTTAAGAAATAGATTGAAAAGAAATGTCATTATCTTGATTTTCTGAATTGATTTGCTTAATAACAATACTTAGCATTTATATAGTGTTCTGTATTTTCAAATTGCTTTATAATCATTAATCAGTTAATTCATGCAACCTCTCTGTGAGGTCAAGATTATTATCCCAATTTTACAGACAAAGAAATGGAGATATGGAGAAATTAAGTGACTTGCCCAAGGTCATTGAGGAAGTGAGTGACAGGCTCTGAGTCTACACTGGCTAAATGAATTGTAGAATTGACATAATCAACTGAATAATTAAAGAAGAAATAACCATTTTCTCCAAAATAGCTAGAAAATTGATATAGCACTGGGCACTTACAGGCTTGAATTATCTAAATGGTTATTTCACATTTCACATATAGAAATAAACTATAGACATATTTGTAATTGAAATCTTATGTGATGTTTTGCTTTCCTTAATCATAACAGTCTGTACCAATCTTATGCTTTGTAAAATGTTCTCTTTTATTTGAGAAATCCCCAAATAGCCCCATGATGCACTGCATTCTAATCTTTCTCCCTGGCCTCAACCCCATCCCAGGGGAGAACATTAGTAAACATCTGGATAAACAGAAAATGTTTAACTTAAGAATAGAATACTTTTATTATCATCATTATTATTAATATTATACAGCCAAGATTAATAAGGAAAAATAAGAAATATTTTGTAGACCAGATACATTTTTGTTTGGTCCTTAAAGTATGAGTCATACTCTGATAAAAGGAAGCTAAGACAGAAGAAACACCCTGAGCAAGAAGAAAACAGTGAGGAAAAAATAGGTCGGGTAAAAGTTGCAAGACAGAAGTCAGGCTCAGTGGGAAAGATGTTGCAAAAGAGGAGATAAGAATGTACAATATGATGAGGCAGACACACATTAAGCAGATCATAAGCTTGATTCAGAGGCATATTTGGGACTTTCAGGGAGAAGGGTGGAAACTCATATACAGGTTTATTTATTCCTCTCAATTAGTTTTTACTGTTGTTACTGTTTTCCCCCAACTACCTTTAAAATTTTATAATGAAAACAATGCTTGAAGGAGAGATGCTGGAAAGCTTCTAGGCTTTGTTATGTTTTTAACTAGCTCTGGAACCTGGGACAAATCGCTTTTGTTAGCAAACTCTACTTCATTAAACTGGGTAAAGTAAAAAAGGGGGCTGATGTTACCTGAGCACCATAGAGGGGTACTGTGTCAGATCCTTTCTACCTATAGTCTCATATAATACTGAAGGGCATTGGGAAATGGAAGTTATTTATTTATGGATGAGAAAACAAAAATTTAGTAATTTAAAGTAGCATGCTCAAGGGAGTGTCAGAGCTTTTTTTTTTTTTTTTTTGCAAAACTTTCCAACAGTTTATTTCCAAGTACATTATAAAATACGACAGCATAGTAAATTTCATGTCATTTATCTCCCAAGGGATGCGCTAGGTTTTTTAAATCCTGGAATATGACCAGACTATTTTTTAAACTGTATTATCTGTTTGAGCTAGAATTTTTAAAGGACTATATATTTTCTTTATATATATATATATATATATACTTATTTATTTTAATTGGAGGTTAATTACTTTACAATATTGTATTGGTTTTGCCATACACCAACATGAACCCGCCACAGGTATACACGTGTTCCCAATCCTGAACCCCTTCCTCTTCCCTTCTCGTACCATTCCTCTGGGTCGTCTCAGTGCACCAGCCCCAAGCATCCAGTATCATGCATCAAACCTGGACTGGCAATTCATTTCATATAGGATATTATACATGTTTCAATGCCATTCTCCCAAATCATCCCACCCTCTCCCTCTCCCACAGAGTCCAAAAGACTGTCCTATACATCTGTATCTCTTTTGCTGTCTTACATACAGGATTATTGTTACTATCTTTCTAAATTCCATATATATGTGTTAGTATACTGTATTGGTGTTTTTCCTTCTGGCTGACTTCACTCTGTATAATAGGCTCCAGTTTCATCCACCTCATTAGAACTGATTCAAATGTATTCTTTTCAATGGCTGAGTAATACTCCATGGTGTATATGTACCACAGCTTTCTTATCCACTCATCTGCTGATGGAGATCTAGGTTGCTTCCATGCCTTGGCTATTATAAACAGTGCTGCAATGAACATTGGGGTACATGTGTCTCTTTCAATTCTGGTTTCCTTGGTGTGTATGCCCAGCAGTGGGATTGCTGGGTCATAAGACAGTTCTATTTCCAGTTTTTTAAGGAATCTCCACAGTGTTCTCCATAGTGGCTGTACTAGTTTGCATTTCCATCAACAGCGTAAGAGGGTTCCCTTTTCTCCACACCCTCTACAGCATTTATTGCTAGTAGACTTTTGGATCGTAGCCATTCTGACTAGTGTGAAATGGTACCTCATTGTGGTTTTGATTTGCATTTCTCGATAATGAGCGATGTTGAGCATCTTTTCATGTATTTGTTAGCCGTCTGTATGTCTTCTTTGGAGAAAGAAGACTATTTAGTTCTTTGGCCCATTTTTTGATTGGGTCGTTTATTTTTCTGGAATTGAGCTGCATAAGTTGCTTGTATATTTTTGAGATTAGTTGTTTGTCAGTTGCTTCATTTGCTATTATTTTCTCCCTAAAGAAACTGAAGATCTACATATAGAAAACTATAAAACACTGGTGAAAGAAGTCAGAGGACACTAATAAATGGAGAAATATGTCATGTTCATGGATCGGAAGAATCAATATAGTGAAAATGAGTATACTACCCAAAGCAATCTATAGATTCAATGCAATCCCTATCAAGCTACCAATGGTTTTTTTCACAGAGCTAGAATAAATAATTTCACAATTTGTATGGAAATACAAAAAAACCTCGAATAGCCAAAGCAATCTTGAGAAAGAAGAATGGAACTGGAGGAATCAACCTGCCTGACTTCAGGCTCTACTACAAAGCCACAGTCATCAAGACAGTATGGTACTGGCATAAAGACAGAAATATAGATCAATGGAACAAAATAGGAAGCCCAGAGTTAAATCTATGCACCTATGGGCATCTTATCTTTGACAAAGGGGGCAAGAATACACAATGGATTAAAAACAATCTCTTTAACAAGTGGTGCTGGGAAAACTGGTCAACCACGTGTAAAAGAATGAAACCAGAGCTGGTTTTGGAATTAAAGTTTACACAGAGTTTAAATCCTAAGCTCTAAGCAAAATTATCTGATATCTACCTGTATATGGAAAACATGAAATTAAGAAATATTTAAGATAAAAGAAAAGTAAGTACATTTTCAAGTAAACTGCTAATTCCCCAGTACTACTGCATATTAGGATCACCTGGCAATTACTCTTCTTGATTGTGCTGGGACTTGATTGCTACCTGAGGGCTTCCTCCAGCTCCAATAAGCAGAAGCTATTCTTTGTTGTGGTGTGCGGGCTTCTCTTATTGCGAGGCACAGGATATAAATGTGTGGCTTCAATAGTTGCAGCTCACAGGCTCAGTTGTTGTGGCACAAAAGTTAAGTTGCTCCATGGCATGTGGAATCTTCCTGGAGCAGGGATGGAATTCATGGCCCCTGCATTAGCAGGTGGATTCTCATCCACTGTTCCACAAGGGAAGTCCTCCTCTGGGAATTTTTTAACTATTATGCCTGATCCTACTCAAATTTTCTGATTTAATTAACAAGCAACATTACCTAGGCATTGGAATATTTTAAAATTCCCCATGTGATTGGAGACCATGGATCTAAGCAAACGACGTTAGACTCGTCTGGGAGATGCAGCAGCTAACCATACTCAACATGAGAAATGATAAAGATATATTCTGGTTGAAAATTTTTATAAAACTGTAATAGAATTAACATTGGGTTTTCCCAGTTGCTCATCAGGTAAAGAATCTGCCTGCAATATGGGAGATATAAGAGACATGGGTTAAATCCCTTGGTCAGGAAGACCCCCTGGAGGAGGAAATGACAACCAACTCCAATATTCCTGCTTGAAAAATCCCATGGATAGAGAAGCCTGGTGGGCTACAGTCCAAAGTGTCACAGAGTCAGACAGGACTGAGAGACTAAGCTTGCAATAGAATTAACATAATGTGTTGATTAATTAATACAATGAGAAGTATATAAAATATATTAAAATATCAAAAAATGGAAATAATTTACATGATTTTCAAGAGTTTTGTTCTCTTCCTCTGATTTTGTCTTATTTCTCTCTCTCTCTCTTTTTTTGTATCTTTCACTTTCTCTCTGTGTCTTTTCTCTTTTCATGACAAGATCTAACTTGAATCAGCTGAATCTCTGATTTTTTAAAAAGTCATTACAGGCCATAATTTCCTCATTTGCAGAAGTAACTCATGCTTTGCTCATAAGTGGAGAAAATCAAAGGCTTTGGGGATAGACACACCCAGGTTTTAAACTATTGATTGTTGTTCAGTCGCTCAGTCATGTCCGACTCTTTGTGACCCCAAGAAGTGCAGCATGCCAGGCTTCCCTGTCCATCACCATCTCTGGAGCTTGCTGAAACTCATGTCCATCAAATTGGTGATGCCATTCAACCATCTCATCCTCTGTCGTCCCCTTGTCCTCCTGAATTCAAACTTTCCCAGCATTAGGGTCTTTTCCAGTGAGTCAGTTTTTCCCATCAGGTGGCCAAAATATTGGAGCTTCAGCTGCATCATCAGTCCTTCCAGTGAATATTCAGGGTTGATTTCCTTTATGATTGACCGATTTGATTTCCAAGCTGTCCAAGGGACTCTCAAGAATCTTCTCTATCTATAATTCTAGCAATTACGTAAGTGTGTAGTTTTGAGAAAATTGATTAACCTTATTAAACTTCAACCTTTCTCACCCATCAAGTAAGAATAAAGACATTTAACTCATAGGAAAACATACTAAAATAAGGGGACTCAAACATGCTTCCCTGATCCACATCTTGGCAGAGACTGGCTTTTCGTCTACTCCCCTTTCTGTCACTTAGTCATGCCATTCAAAGTAGTAGCTTACGCCTTCCTTCCTTGCCATAGTGTCTATTCCACATAGTTTGCATGAGACGGTTTGATGCATCACTGATTCAATGAACATGAGTTTGATTAGCCTCCGGGAGTTGGTGCTGGACAGGGAAGCCTGGCGTGCTTTAGTTGATGGAGTCACACAGAGTTGGACTCAGCTTAGTGACTGAATTGAATTGAACTTAACCGTCAGACTTATTTTACTGTCTCTAATTGTGCCTACTTCATTAAAGTTTTTCACTTGCATGTGTTTCTTGTGAAGATAGAGGAATCTCATGTTTATCATTATTTTTTTTTTCATTTCTAGTCCTCTCCAACCTCATCCCTGTCCTCATTCTTTTTATCCACATTCAAAACAAAATACCTCATCAGTTCAGTTCAGTACAGTTGCTGAATCATGTCCGACTCTTTGCAACCCCATGAATCTCAGCATGCCAGACCTCTCTGTCCATCACCAACTCCCAGAGTTTACTCAAACTCATGTCCATCAAGTCGGTGATGCCATCCAGTCATCTCATCCTCTGTCATCCCCTACTCCTCCCACCCCCATCCCTTCCCAGGATCAGGGTTTTTTCCGATGAGTCAACTCTTCACATGAGGTGGCCAAAGATTTGGAGTTTCAGCTTCAACATCAGTCCTTCCAATGAACACCTAGGACTGATTTCCTTTAGAATGGACTCGTTGGATCTCCTTGCAGTCCAAGGGACTCTCAAGAGTCTTCTCCAACACCACAGTTCAAAAGCATTGATTCTTCGGCACTCAGCCTTCTTCACAGTCCAAATCTCACATCCATACATGACTACTGGAAAAACAGTAGCCTTGACTAGGCAGACCTTTGCTGGCAAAGTAATCNTGGACTGATTGGATCTCCTTGCAGTCCAAGGGACTCTCAAGAGTCTTCTCCAACACCACAGTTTAAAAGCATTGATTCTTCGGCACTCAGCCTTCTTCACAGTCCAAATCTCACATCCATACATGACTACTGGAAAAACAGTAGCCTTGACTAGGCAGACCTTTGCTGGCAAAGTAATCTCTCTGCTTTTGAATATGCTGTCTAGGTTGGTCATAACTTTCCTTCCAAAGAGTAAGCGTCTTTTAATTTCATGGCTGCAATCACCATCTACAGTGATTTTGGCGCCCCCCCCAAAAATAAAGTCTGACACTGTTTCCACTGTTTCCCCATGTATTTCCCATGAAGTGATGGGACCAGATGCCATGATTTTCATTTTCTGAATGTTGAGCTTTAAGCCACCCTTTCACTTTCCTCTTTCACTTTCAACAAGAGACTTTTTAGTTTCTCTTCACTTTCTGCCATAAGAGTGGTGTCATCTGCATTTCTGAGGTTATTTATATTTCTTCCAGCAATCTTGATTCCAGCTTGTGCTTCCTCCAACCCAGTGTTTCTCATGATGTACTCTACATAGAAGTTAAATAAGCAGGTTGACAATATACAGCCTTGATGTGCTTCTTTTCCTATTTGGAAACAGTCTGCTGGTCCATGTCCAGTTCTAACTGTTGCTTCCTGACCTGCATATAGATTTCTCAAGAGGCAGGTCAGGTGGTCTAGTATTCCCATCTCTTTCAAAATATTCCACAGTTTATTGTGATCCACACAGTCAAAGGCTTTGGCATAATCAATAAAGCAGAAATAAATGTTTTTCTGGAAGTCTCTTGCTTTTTCCATGATCCAGCGGATGTTCACAATTTGATATCTGGTTCCTCTGCCTTTTCTAAAACCAGCTTGAACATCTGGAAGTTCACGATTCACATATTGCTGAAGCCTGGCTTGGAGAATTTTGAGCATTACTTTACTAGCATGTGAAATGAGTGCAACTGTGCCATAGTTTGACCATTCTTTGGCATTTCCTTTCTTTGGGATAGGAATGAAAACTAATCTTTTCCACTCCTGTGGTCACTGCTGAGTTTTCCAAATTTGCTGGCATATTCAGTGCAGCACTTTCACAGCATTGTCTTTTAGGATTTGGAATAGCTCAACTGTGATCCCATCACCTCCACTAGCTCTGTTTGTAGTGATGCTTTCTAAAGCCCACTTGACCTCACATTCCAGGATGTCTAGCTCTAGGTGAGTGATCACACCACTCACGTGATTATCTGGGTCATGAAGATCTTTTTTGTACAGTTCTTCTGTGTATTCTTGCCACCTCTTCTTAATATCTTTTGCTTCTGTTAGATTCAGACCATTTCTGTCCTTTATCGAGCCCATCTTTGCATGAAATGTTCCCTTGGTATCTCTAATTATCTTGAAGAGATCTCTAGTCTTTCCCATTCTGTTGTTTTTCTCTATTTCTTTGCATTGATCCCTGAGCAAGGCTTTCTTATCTCTCCTTGCTATTCTTTGTAATTCTGCATTCAGATGCTTATATCTTTCCTTTTCTCTTTTGCTTTTTGCTGCTCTTCTTTTCACAGCTATTTGTAAGGTCTCCTCAGACGGCCATTTTGCTTTTTTGCATATCTTTTTCTTGGGGAGCTACCCGACACCTGAGGTCAGGGGCAGTAGCTGAGAGGAGCAACCCCACATCCAAGGATCAGCTGCTGCACAAGCACAGGAGGGCTGAGAGGAGCTACTACACGTTTGATGTCAGGAGGGGTGGCTGTGAGGAGATACCCTTCATCCA
The DNA here is from genome assembly GCA_006410615.1 of Neotragus moschatus. Taxonomy (NCBI): domain Eukaryota; kingdom Metazoa; phylum Chordata; class Mammalia; order Artiodactyla; family Bovidae; genus Neotragus; species Neotragus moschatus. Next base: position 405,379 of record SJYA01002860.1, read on the forward strand.
AGGTAAAGAGCAGCAGCTGTGCTTTGCTGGAGCAGCCAGGAAGAGATACCCCACATCCAAACTAAGAGAAACCCAAGTAAGATGGTAGGTGTTGTGAGAGGGCATCAGAGGGCAGACACACTGCAACCATAATCACAGAAAACTAGCCAATCTGATCACATGGACCACAGCCTTGTCTAATTCAGTGAAACTAAGCCATGCCCTGTGGGGCCACCCAAGACGGATGGGTCATGATGGAGAGGTCTGACAGAATGTGGTCCACTGGAGAAGGGAATGGCAAACCACATCAATATTCTTGCCTTGAGAACCCCATAAACAGTATGAAAAGGCAAAATAATAGGATACTGAAAGAGGAACTCCCCAGGTGGGTAAGTGACCAATATGCTACTGGACATCAGTGGAGAAATAACTCCAGAAAGAATGAAGGGATGGAGCCAAAACAAAAACAATATCCAGTTGTGGATTTGGCTGGTGATAGAATAAAGGTCTGATGCTGTAAAGAGCAATATTGCATAGGAACTTGGAAAGTTAGGTCCATGAATCAAGGCAAATTGAAAGTGGTCAAACAGGAGGTGGCAAGAGTGAACGTTGACATTCTAGGAATCAGTGAACTAAAATGGACTGGAATGGGTGAATTTAATTCAAATGACCATTATATCTACTACTGTGGACAGGAATCCCTTAGGAGAAATGGAGTAGCCATCATGGTCAACAAAAGAGTCTGAAATGCAGTACTTGGATGCAATCTCAAAAACGGCAGAATGATCTCTGTTCATTTCCAAGGCAAACCATTCAATATCATGGTAATCCAAGCCTATGCCCCAACATATAACACTGAAGAAGCTGTAGTTGAATGGTTCTATGAAGACCTACAAGACCTTTTAGAACTAACACCCAAAAAAGATGTCCTTTTCATTATAGGGGACTGGAATGCAAAAGTAGGAAGTCAAGAAACTCCTGGAGTAACAGGCAAATTTGGCCTTGCAGTACGGAATGAAGCAGGGCAAACGCTAATAGAATTTTGCCAAGAAAATGCACTGGCATAGCAAACACTCTCTTCCAACAACACAAGAGAAGACTCTACACACGGACATCACCAGATGGTCGGCTCCAAAATCAGATTGATTATATTCTCTGCAGCCAAGGATGGAGCTCTCTACAGTCAGCAAAAACAAGACTGGGAGCTTACTGTGGCTCAGATCATGAACACCTTTTTACCAAATTCAGACTTAAATTGAAGAAAGTAGGGAAAACAGCTAGACCATTCAGGTATGACTTCAATCAAATCCCTTATCATTATACAGTGGAAGTGAGAAATAGATGTAAGGGACTAGATCTGATAGAGTGCCTGATGAATTATGGACGGAGGTTCACTACATTGTACAGGAGACAGGGATCAAGACCATCCCCAAGAAAAAGAAATGCAAAAAAAGCAAAATGGCTTTCTGAGGAGGCCTTACAAATAGCTGTGAAAAGAAGTGAAGTGAAAAGCAAAGGAAAAAAGGAAAGATATAAGCATCTGAATGCAAAGTTCCAAAATACCTCATAGGATCTACATCATTAATTAATGAAATATATGAGAAGCATAGTTTACAATCAAGCTTTCTGAAAATCAGTAAGATTCTCATTAATGGCATCATTTTTCCAGCTGGTCTCAATGATGAGGATTTAAGCAATCAAACACACTGAGGGATTCTCTGAGTGTTGCGGTGTGGGAAAGTGGAAATATGTCAAAGTCCACAGAAATTTATTTTTGTCTAAAGTTATGCTCACACAGACATCAGTAACCTGATCTTGAACACGACTTTTTCTTGATGTTACATGACAATGAGACTGGGTAAAAATCCTCACTAGGGCCCTTCAGCAAAAACTTGATGCCCTAAAGCATGAGATTTGATCACCCTATCTTAGCACAAGACTTCAAATGATTGTTAGACTTTAGAATTCTTTTAAATCCAGCTACTGTGCTTAACTGGAAGGAGACAGCGAATTTCAACGGCTGATATACAAAGTTATCTAGGGACATTTACCCCTCTTTCATTGCAAAGATTTTAGGGATATTTACCCATCTTTCATTGCAAAACATATTGATTCAAGTTTTTTATTTGAAATTTATAGGTAAAATTGATTTTTTCCCCAGCTCTTTCACCAATATAATTGGTATTTGAATTGCAAAATGTATTTCCAAGTCGATTCTTTTCTGGACACTGGAATCTGGAGGTGCTTCTCTGCTCTTTCTTTCTGTTTACTCAAATTTTGCTCAGACTTAAAACCCCATTCCAACACCACTGTGATGCTGTCTCTCATTTACCAGTTCTTACTGATCTCTCTTAAATCATTTTCAGTGAGGAGGTGCTTCACCACAGCAACTGAACAATTTTAATTATATGATATTTTGTGCTCTGCCATTTCTTATTTTCTACAATGCATGCGTTTTAAGTCCATGGGTCAGCATTGATTGGAAGCTTCTGAATGAAGGTCCTCACGAAATTATGCTTATTTTTTGATCTTCAGTGACTTTGGTTTTAAGGAGGAGAGGAGTGGAAATAATTTTAAGATAGAAAAGCTGGCCTACAGAACAAAGGGTAAATTTAATAAAATCTTGGATTATTTGCATACACATTTACTCTATGACTTTCTGTGGCATTTGAAAAACTTATCCTAGTTCTCTCTCCCTTGCTTTTTTCTAAGTCCCCGTTCTCTGTTGTTCCTTGGTATGTGCTTTGGGAATGCAAATTATTATTATTTTTTTAAGATTAGACCAAAGCAAAACATAATTAGAAAAGGAGATCAAAGATGCATCCTCTAATATGTCTCAAGGCCAAATATGAATGATTTCTGAATGATCTGCTATTTTGCTAAATCATGTCACACAGATAATCAAAAGTTATGCTACCACATTTATTCAGGCATTTTAAGATGGATAGTGTGAATTTATCCAAAATAATATTGATCTTCTTTAACACTGCAAGTGGACTCTTTGGCTTGGCAAGCTAAAACTTAGTCTGAAAGCTAAAGAGCATGGTGATACTTTAAAAAGACATAAACAGAAATGAAAAGCAATAAAAAGCAAAGCATGGGCTAGAATCACATGATCTCTCGAAGCCTTTGGAAGCTCTCTAGATTAGCAAGAGGTGGAAGTATCCCTTATAATAGCAGGAAGGAAAGACTATTCTGCATAATTGGTTGCCTAACCTGGCATTTCTACTTTCATGATAAAATATTTGCTAAAATTGTGAAGCCTAATGAAAGTAAACACAGTATTTTGTCTTAAAGGAAATAAAATATAGAGTGGTGCATCTATTGTACTCTTCATATATGTGAAAGATTATAATAAATAGGAGTAGGAAGACTTTCTCTGCCTTTTAATATATGATAGATGGAAGCAAGCAAACAAGTAAAATCAAACAATCAAGGCAAAAAGAATATTTTACGTTAGACAGTACCTCAAAAATCAATTAATCCAATCTCCTTATTATGATGAATAATCAAGCTGCCTGAAGGAGGTGAAGTAACTTAGCTACCTAAGTTGACACCTAGTTGACATAGTCTGGTCATCTTGGTCAAACATGGTAAAAACATAAAACAACTAATTCTCAACTTATTTTTTTCACTACATCATCATACAAAAGAGGGACTTTGATAAAAGTACTGAAGATTGTGGGATGTATTTTCTAAGAGAATTGCAGATGTGTATTTTGAAAAAAGCTTTGTAAAAAGTATAGATATATACCAAATATGCTGTGTGCTATGCTAAGTCACTTTGGTCATGTCCAACTCTTTGTGATGCTATGGATCATAGCCTGCCAGGCTCCTCTGCCCATGGGTTTCTTCAGGCAAGAATACTAGATTGGGTTGCCATGCCCTACTCCAGGGGACTTTCCAGGCCCAGGGATTGAACCTGTGTCTTTTATGTGTCCTGAATTGGCAGCTGGGCTCTTTACCACTAACACCAGATGGGAAGCCCATCTACTGAATAGGCTGGTTCAATTGCAGGGTTATTTGAGGAAGAAAAATCAATTAGATGATCTGTGTCCAAGAAAGGAGTTTCAGTGATATCTTTTTTGGAAGCAGGTTGATCAAAATTTCACAGACTTCACAAATAGTCATAGATGCTGTTCTGAGATAAATAATATTTCTTTGTTCCTAGAATAATACTAATCAAAGCCCCTTGCTTCCCAAGAAGTGATAGTGACTAGACTGTTAAATGTTCAGGACCCCAACCGGTTGAATAACCCATTTTGTGACCCATTAATGTGCAACCTTAGAGAATGACTTGGCTCTCAAATATGAGAATGTTGATGCTGGGGCAAAATATGGTTATAGAACTCCACCATCCTGTAATTTTAGGAATCAATTCTATTACTTTCCATCCCAGCAATTTGGGAAAGTTGAGTTACTATTAGTTTCATTTCATAATTCATTAGTTTGATTGACTGTCACTAAGCTGAATATCTGGAGACAAGTGAAAGGTACATAAATTACAATCATACTTTTACAAGATGAGAAAATAAAAATCTATTTTGGAAAATACAATGATAATAAACTGCTCTAGAAGCTATGTAAATGAAAGGAAGCCATCCACGTTTCACTTTGTCATAAATCCAAGTAAAACGGCTTCTTTAGAAATACAAGATTCCAACTGGCTATGTGTTTTATCTTGGCAATTTCTGTAAGTGTGTGAAAATCTATCTAAAATACATATAAGTTATGATATACATATACACATATATGTAAATACACACAACTATATACTTTGAAATGTTTCTATGAGGTTAATATATGTTAGTGGAAAATCCTTCCCTAGTGTGATTTTGTGGCTGAATTCTAAAGCAGAGGGAACTGTAAAATTCACTGCTCCATCACTGCACTCTCCATAATACCAACCAGATCACAGAATCTCATGCATATTCAACTGGTAAATGAGATCACCATCTTTTTCTTTCTTTAAAATTTTCTAATTGTTTCTAATTACACTTCAAATTGCATCCACACTTACTGTCATCACAAGGCAATTTTTCATCTGACCATGAATGCCTACCTTATTTCAAACCATTATGTCCTTTTACCCCTCCTCCAGTCTATTAAACTTTATTTTATGTATTTATTTTTTTATTGAGCACCACAAGAACTTGTCCTCACCTTAGGCCTTTCGTACTTATGTGTCTCTGGCTGAAGCCCTGAAATTCTAGGAATTTTATGTCTGTCTCTTTCCTGCCAGTTCCTCAGAAGCACCCTATTTGACTATTTAATCTAAAAGAGCTCCATTCATTCCAGTCAGTTGCTGTTCAGTCCCTAAGTCATGTCTAACTCTTTGTGATCCATGGACTGCAGCACTCCAGGCTTCCCTGTCCTTCATTATATCCCAGAGTTTTCTCAAATTCATGTCCATTGAGTTGGTGATGCCATCCAACCATCTCATCCTATATCACCCCCTTCTCCACCTGTCCAGAATCTTTCTCAGAATCTTTTCCAACATAACAACTCTTTGCATCAGGTGACCAAAGTATTGGAACTTCAGCTTCAGCATAAGTCCTTCCAATGAACACTCAGGGCTGATTTCCCTTAGGATTGACTGGTTTGATCTCCTTGATTTCCAAAGAAATCTCAAAAATCTTCTCCAGCACCACAGTTCAAAAGTGATTCTTTCATGACTCAGAGTAGGTACCAGATAAATATGAAACAAATTCATTCATTGAAATGAAAAACAAATTCCCCTATTGAAATAGGGGTCTAAGAAGACAAGAGAGAAAATATCTAAACCCTATAACATCACAGATAACTGGACCTTCTCTGTCTCTACTTGGGGAGAGGTGGTGAGGATTGAGCATCTTTCTTTACCACAAAGAAGAGAATTACAAGATTTAGGAAAGCAAGGATCAATAAATCCAGTGCTTTCCAAATGAGACCTTCTTACTCTTAACTGGACTCTGGAAGATGCAGCCTACATAATTGACTTTCCTGTCCACATGATTGTGCTTAAATTAGCATGAGATAGGGTAGAGAAATCTAAGAATTTATCAATATCCCCTACTGCTTCTGACTTGCCACCATTTTGAGAATCAAGTGAACTCCAATCTTTATACCTTCAGTTCAGTTCTGTTCAATTGCTCTATCTTGTCCAACTCTTTGCAACCCCACGTACCATGCCACGCCTCCCTGTCCATCACCAACTCCCTGAGTTTACCCAAACTCATGTCCATTGAGTTGGTGATGCCATCCAACCATCTCATCCTCTGTCATCCGCTTTCCCTCCTGTCCTCAATCTTTCCCAGCATCAGGGTCTTTTCAAATTAGTCAGCTCTCTGCATCAGGTGGCCAAAGTATTGGAGTTTCAGCTTCAACATCAGTCCTTCCAATGAACACCTAGGACTGATCTCTAGGATGGACTGGTTGGATCTCCTTGCAGTCCAAGGGACTCTCAAGAGTCTTCTCCAATACCACAGTTCAAAAGCATCAATTCTTTGGCACTCAGCTTTCTTCATAGTCCAACTCTCACATCCATACATGACTATTGGAAAACCATAGCCTTGACTAGATGGACCTTTGTTGACATAGTAATGTCTCTGCTTTTTAATATGCTATCATGGCCATAACTTTCCTTCCAAGGCATAAGCATCTTTTAATTTCATGGCTGCAGTCACCATCCACAGTGATTTTGGAGCCCAGACAAAATAAAATCAGCTACTGTTTCTACTGTCTTCCCAATCTATTTTCCATGAAGTGATGGAACCAGATGCCATGATCTTAGTTCTCTGAATGTTGAGCTTTAAGCCAACTTTTTCACTCTCCTCTTTCATTTTCATCAAGAGGCTTTTTAGTTCCTCTTCACTTTCTGCCATAAGGGTGGTGTCATCTGCATATCTGAGATTATTGATATTTCTCCCAGCAATCTTGATTCCAGCTTGTGCTTCCTCCACCCCAGCATTTCTCATGATGTACTCTGCATATAGGAAACATAATATGAATTCCGTCTTTGCTAACACTGTAGTATCAAGAGATGCCTTTGTTCAAGTCACCAGTCTCCATATGTACTCATCTGTTGATGGAAACCATGGTGAGTTAGTGGCAGGTGACTGAGTTATAAAGTTAATATTTCTTAAAACCTCTTACATTTCCAGCAGTGTGTTGACTTCTATATGCTTTAAAAAGAAAAATAACTATCATGGCACTGATTTTACCTCAACTAACTAAATGATATTGTGAGGAAACAGGCTTAGAGGACACAGTCAAATCACTCCACGGCAAAATTGAGTGCTGTACAGATTTAGTCCATCCCTTCTTGCTGTTTTCAGGGTCTGACTCTTAACTGGATACACACTGAGTCAGGATATTAGACTGTTGATTTTACTTTATTATTTTTTTGTTTTTTAATTTATTTTATTTTTTAGTTTGTTTTGCTTTACAATACTGTATTCGTTTTGCCATACATTGACATGAATCAGCCACGAGTGTATATGAACTCCCAGTCCCGACCCCCTCTTCCCCCTCCCACCCCACGTCATCTCCCTGGATCATCCCCATGCATCAGTCCCAAGCATCCTGCATCCTGTATCGAACCTAGACCGGCGATTCATTTCACTTATGATATCATACATGTTACAATGCCACTCTCCCCAGTCATCCCACCCTCTCCCTCTCCCACAGAGTCCAAAAGGCTGTTCTATACATCTGTGTCTCTTTTGCTGTCTTGCATACAGGTTTAACATTACCATCTTTCTAAATTCCATATATATGTGTTAGTATACTGTATTGGTGTTTTTCTTTCTGGCTTANGGATTCTTGCCCACAGTAGTAGATATAATGGTCATCTTTTAGGATGTCTATTATCAAAAAAACAAGAGACAACAAATGTTGGAAAGGATGTGATAAAAGGAACTCGTGCTTTGTTTGAGGGAATCTAAATTGGCACAACCATTATGGAAAACAGGACAGAGAAAAAATTGAATGGTACTACCACATGAATCCAACAATTCCACTTCTGGGTATATATCTGAAGGAAGACATTAAATCAAATAAGTCAGTCACAAAGAGACAAACACTGTATGCATCTGCTTATATGAGGATATTAGGTGCCTAGAGTAGTCACATTTACAGAAACAGAAGGAGGTCTAGTGGTTACTAGGGGATGGGGGGAGGGGAATGGAGAGTCAGTGTTTAATCGAACAAGTTTCTGTCTGAGAAGATGAAAAAGCTCTCAGGATGGATGGTGGCAATGGCTGCACAACAGTGTGAGTGTAGCCTAATACCGCTGCACACTTTAAATGACTTAAATGGTAAACTTTATGTTAGGTATATTTTCCAAAAAAATTGCTTGATAAAGGAAATCACTACTATTTGGTATGATCCTGTTTCATCTTAAGACACAAATTTTCTGGTCTTAATTTTGTGGAAGAGCAGTGCTTAATCTCATTTTACACATGGAAGAGGGCTGGGAGAGATTAAAAGCAAGACAAAGCAGCAGATAAAAACCCTATAGATGGAAGTAGCAGTGTAAATCTGATGTAAGGGAAGCCCTCTTTTTTGTCTGGGGGTCAAAGCTGTCTACTGCACTCACAAATGAGAAAGATCCTGAGTTTCTCAGCTTGTCTGGTGTTTTTTTGTGAACTGCTCCATTCTGGTGTCAGATCACGTTTTCTGATCATGTTGTCTGGAACTGACTCCCCAGCAGGTCAGTTATATTGAGTCTCATGGCCTCTTGGATGTTTGGATACTGGCCACCATCATCATGACCACTACTATTGTTACTGAAAGCAAGACAGTCCCCAAAGCAGCACAGACTCTGCCAAGAGACACCATGCTCAAATGTCAGACTTAGAGGGCCAGGGACTTCTGGTGGTCCAGTGGCTAAGATTCCAAGCTCCCAATGCTGGGGGTCTAGGTTTGATCCCTGATCAGGGAACTAGATCTCACATCCTGCAACTAAGGATCCTGCATGCATGCTGTGACTAAAAGACCCTGCAAACCACAGCTAAGGCCTGGCACAGCCACATAAATAAATTACTTAAAAAAAAAAAAAAAAGAAAGAAAGAAAGAAATGAGGGCCAAAGACACAGACTGTGCAGAGCACAAAGAGGATGGCAGCTCTTTAGCCGAACCTGACCCTCCCTTAGTTCCCCCACTGCAAGCTTTCTTGAGCTGATGATTGATGGCTGCAGGTGCCAAGATTCACGTGCAAACTTGATCTGTATAAGGGGGAAGAAGGCCTCGTGCTCCAGATATCACTAGGCATTGGTAGGGTGCTGAGGAGAGCAGGGTATTCCACATGACAACCTCCTCTTTGACACTAAATTCACTTGGATTTTGAGGCAGCCTCTCCTGGGGGCTCGGAGCGTAAAGCATCTGCTTGCAATGTGGGAAACCCAGGTTCGATCCCTGGGTCGGTAAGATCCCATGGAGAAGGAAATGGCAACACATTCCAGTACTCTTGCCTGAAAAATCTCATGGACAGGGGAGCCTGGCAGGCTACAGTCCATGGGGTCCCAGTGAGCTATTTCACTTTCACTTCACTTTCCTTCCTGGGAGCCAGTCGGATGCCACATCCTCTCCAGCAGGGGGCGTACAGCATCAGTTCTGTCTTCCCACATCAGATTTGGTGTGAAACAGGCCCCAGCTCTGTTCCAAAGTCCTGCTTTTTCAGACTTATATTTTGCCCTTTCCCTGTTGACCTTGGATCCGCCCCCAAATTCAGCTAATTGGCTGGCAGCCTGGTCCCCAGGTGAATATGGCCAACCTCTCCCTATGGGTTTCCAGGCCCTTTCCTGGTTTCAGAGCTATGGCAGTGTCAGCTTATTATGAAAGGTACCCTGGCCGCATGAAGCCATCCCTGCCTGACTCAGGCCCCTGTTCTGACATGGCTGAAAAATTCTTAAGTTATCACTCCTCTGACCAACTATCTTTCAGTATAGCTGTTACTTGTTCAATCAGGGTTGTACTAAGGTATTTCTAGCCCTACCCTTTCTCAATATGCTGACTCTTCCCCTGCCCTAGACTGTGCTCCTGAGGTCTCAGCCTGCCTTGGAGTGAGTGTCTGTGGCCCTCAAGTGTCCTCATTGTTGAAAAGACAACTCCATCTTTATGTCCTGCTGAAGGTCACCAGAGGCATCGTCTAACCAGGAGGCAAGCCTTGCAGCCCACATGTCTGAATGAACAGGATAAGGGTCTTCAGTGCCAGACTTGAGCTCACAGCTTCATCCCAACCAACTCCCCTTGAGGATGACTGAGAAAAGCAACATATTTTTCATTGTTTTGTAAAACACCTTTCTCTTTTCCCATGTCTCTCTCTTCTTTTAGCTTTTCCTCTCAAGAGTCCTTTCCTTCTCTCCTAGTCCTTTCTTTGCTCAAAGAAGTCACGTTCTCTGGTATACTAGGCTAAAACGTAATGCAAGTAAAGACTGAAAAGTGGGATAGACACAAATTTGTATTTGATTTTAGCAAATGGTAATGGCTGAAATCGGAGTGATGATAGACCATTCAATATGAGGTTGGGTGACTATAAACTTGGACAAAACTTACATTAGATTATACGATGCTTTAAAAATATATCTGCTCATTATTACCCCCTACCCTTCAACAGGTGGAATCTAACTCTTCTGCTTTGAAAGTGTGGAGGAAGGGTAGAGACAGACTCACTGACTTGCTTTTAATGAATAGAATATGTTAGGAATGATTTTTTGTGATTTCTTGGGGTAGGTCATAAAGATAATAGGACTCAGCCTGTTCTTCTCTAAGATTACTTACTTTGGTGGAAACCAGTGGCATGAAGATAGTCAACAAGCCCTGTGGAAATGCCCATGGAAAGGGAACCAGTATGATAGGATTAACAACTAGCCATGTGATGGAGCCTCTTTGGAACCAGACCTTCCAGACCCCATCAAGCTTTCAGATGATTTTAGTTCTCAGCATTAAGATTCTATCCAGAACATTGTGAGCAGAAATAAGCCACACCCACTGTACCCTGAGTGAATTCATGACCCACAGAAACCAAGAGAAAATAAATTATATTAGTTTTTTAAGGCAGTATTTTTTTTGGGGGGGGCGGAATATAACTTGTGCAGCAATAGCTAACTAATACAGATGCAGAGCATATGCTAAAATTAATTCCGAGATAGATTAAAGATTTATATGAAAGCATTCATAAGTATAGGAAGTTTAGTGTACCTAGAAGCAAAATGCAGAGTAAGCAAGCTGACTACATTCAAAGAGCGGTCAGATGGTTGGTCCCTGCGCATGGCTTCTACACCAAGACTTGACTCAGATCCAGGGATGAAACCGACCAGCTTGCCTTGAAAGAAATAAGTGTGAATGCTTGTATCTGTGAGCACATGTGTTTGGCACCATCAGAGAAAAGCTAGTACGTAAGGTAGGCAGAAATACTTTTTAAAACATGTCATACAAGAGGATTGGTTCAAGACGACAGAGAAGGACGTGCACTCATCTTCTCCTACCAGAGCACCAGAATCACAACTAGGTGCTGAACAACCATCAACAGGAAGACACGGGAACCCACCAAAACATAGATACCCCACACCCAAGGACAGAGGAAAAGCCACGATAAAACAGTAGGAGGGGCATGATCACGATGAAATCAAATCCTATACTTGCAGGGCGGGTCACCCACAAACTGGAGAACAATAATACCAAAGAGGTTGTCACACTATTGTGAAGATTCTAGGCCCCATATCAGGCTCCCCAGCCTAGGGGAAGGGCCTGGGAATCCTCAGGTAATCTGATTTTGAAGTCCAGTGGGATTTGATTACAGGAACTCTACATACCGGGGGAAACAGAGACTGCACTCTTGGAGGGCACAAAGAAACCATGTGTGCACCAGGACCCAGAAGAAAGGAACAGTGGCCCCAACGGGGATTCAGCCAGATCTTCCTCTGAGTGCTTAGGTTCTCCTGCAGAGGCATGGGTTGGCAGTGGCCCACCATGGGGACAGGGGCACTGGTGGCAGCAGTCCTGGGAGATGTAACTCAGTGTAAGTCCTCTTGGAGGTTACCAATGGCCCTAAACTCCAGGACTGTGTCACCTTAAGCCCGACAACTAACAGGGAGGGAGCCCAGCCCCACCCATCAGCAGACAATTGGATTCAAGTTGAACTGAGTGTGTCCCTAGTACCCAAGGTAGGCAGAAATACTTTTTTTAAAATGTCATACAAGAGGATTGGTTCAAGATGGCTGAGTAGAAGTCTGGCCACCAGAGCAAGACCCAGGTTTCCCCACAGCCAGCCCCTCCCATCAGGAAGCTTGCACAAGCCTCTTATCCTCATCCACCAGAGAGAAGACAGAAGACACAAGAATCACAATCCCATCATCTTCCAGAATTAATACCATAATCACAGAAAGATAACCAAAATGAAAATAAATAAGATTGTATCCCAGATGAAGGAACAAGATAAATCCCCAGAAACATAACTAAATGAAATGGAGATAGGCAACCTTCCACAAAAGAATTCAGAAAAATGATAGTGAAGATGATCTAGGATCTCAGAAAAATAATGGAGAAGATGCAAAAAAAAAAAAAATTTACCAAAGCCCTAGAAGAACTAAAGAACAAACAGAGATGGACAATACACTATAAGGAATCAATAGAATAACTGAAGCATGAGAATAGATAAGTGACCTGGAAGATAGGGTGTGGAAATCAATGCTGCAAAACAGAATATAGAAAAAAGAATGAAAAGAAATGAAGACAGCCTAAGAGACCTCTGGGACAACTTCAAACATACCAATATTCACATTATAGGGGGTCCCAGAAGGAAAAAAGAGAAAGAGAAAGAACCCCTCAAAAATTTGAAGAGATAGTAGCTGAAAACTTCCCCAACCTGGGAAAAAAAAAAAAGTCAACCAAGTTCAGGAAGTGCAGAGTCCCAGACAGGATAAACCCACACAGAGAGACATAGTAATCAAACTGACAAAAATTAAAGACAGAGATAAATTATTAAAAGAAACAAGGGGAAAAGGCAAACAACATACATCTATCTGCCATGAAGTGATGGGAACAGATGCCATGATCTTCGTTTTCTGAATGTTGAGCTTTAAGGAAACTTTTTCACTCTCCTCTTTCACTTTCATCAAGGGGCTTTTTAGTTTCTCTTCACTTTCTGCCATAAGGGTGGTGTCATCTGCATATCTGAGGTTATTGATATTTCTCTCAGCAATCTTGATTCCAGCTTGTGCTTCTTCCAGCCCAGCGTTTCTCATGATGTACTCTGCATATAAGTTAAATAAGCAGGGTGACAATATACAGCCTTGACGTACTCCTTTTCCTATTTGGAACCAGCCTGTTGTTCCATGTCCAGTTCTATTAAGCACCACTGGGGGAGCCTGGTAGGCTGCCATCAATGGGGTCATACAGAGTTGGATACAACTGAAGCGACTTAGCAGCAGCAGCAGCAAACCAATTTTACAACAAATACTGAAGGAAATTCTCTAGGCAGGAAACATAAATGAAGGGAAAGAGCAACAAAAATAAACCCAAAACAATTAACAAAGGATCATATATGTTTATGCTGCTGCTACTGCTAAGTCGCTTCAGTCATGTCTGACTCTGTGCAACGCCATAGACAGCAGCCCACCAGACTCCTCTGTCTCTGGGATTCTCCAGACAAGAATACTAGAGTGGGTTGCCATTTCCTTCTCCAATATATGTTGATAATTACCTTAAATGTAAATAGACAAAAGACATAGACAGGCTGGGTGGATACAAAAACAAGACCCATATGCATGTCTACAAGAGACCCACCTCAGACCTATGGACACTTACAGACTGAACGTAAGGGAATGGGAGAAGGTATTTCATGCAAATGGAAATCATAAGAAAGCTGGAGTAGCAATCCTCATATCAGACAAAATAGGCTTTAAAACAAAGACTGTTATAAGAGACAAAGAAGGACATCACATAATGACAAAGGGTCCAATCCAAGAAGAAGATATAACAATTATAACTATATATAGACCCAACAAAGCAGCACCTCAATACATGAGGCATAGCCTAACAAACATAAAGGGAGAAATCAACAGTAACGCAATAATAGTGGGGGGTTTTAATACCTCACTTTCATCAATGGACAGAGCATCCAGACAGAAAATCTATAAGGAAACATAGGCCTTAAAGGACACTTTAGACAAGTTGGGTTTAATTGGTATCTATTGAGCATTCCTTCTGAAAGCAGCAGACTACACGTTCTTCTCAAGTGCACGTGGAACGTTCTCCAGGATTGACCACGTGCTGGGCCACAAGATGAGCCCTGATAAATTTAAGAAAATTGAAATCATATCAAGCGTCTTTTCATATCACAACACTATCCAATTAGAAATAAAATACAAGCAAAAAACTCTAAGAAACACAAACATATGGTGGCTAAATAATATGCTACTAAACAACCATTGGATCACTGAAGAAATCAAAGAAGAATTAAAAAAACACCTAGAGACAGATGAAAATTAAAACACATCAGTCCAAAACTAATAGGATGCCCCAAAAGCGGTTCTAAGAGGGAAGTCTGTAGCAATACAATGTTACCTCAAGAAACAAGGGAAATCTCAAATAAACAACCTAACTTTACATCTAAAACAACTAGAGAAGGAAGAACAAACAAAACCTTTAGTTTAACCTAAAGGAAGGAAGTCATAAAAATCAGAGCAGAAATAAATGAAATAGAGACAAAGAAAACAATGGCAAAGATCAATGAAACTAAAAGTTGGTTCTTTGGAAAGATAAACAAAATTTATAATTCTTCAGCCAGATTCATCATGAAAAAAAAAGGAAGAGGACTCAAATCAGTAAAATTAGAAATGAAAAAACAGACGTTACAACTGACTCCATAGAAATACCAAGGATCATAAAAACTATGATGAACAATTGCTTGCCAATAAAATGGACTACCTGGAAGAAATGGGCAAATTCTTAGGTACAGTCTCCCTAGACTGAACCAGGAAGAAGTAGAAACTATAAACAGACCAATCGTAAGCACTGAAATTGAAACCATGATTGAAAACCTCCCACCAAAAAAAGAGCCCAGGACCTGATGGCTTGACAGGCAGATTTCATCAAACATTTAGAGATGAGTTAATGCTTATCCTTCTGAAACTGTTCCAAAACGTCACAGAGGAAGGAAAACTTTCCAACTGATTTTATGAGGCCACTGTCAGTCTGCTGCCTAAACCAGACAAAGATATCACAAAAAAAGATTACAGGCCAATATCACTGATGAACATAGATGCAAAAANGATGAGTTAATGCTTATCCTTCTGAAACTGTTCCAAAACGTCACAGAGGAAGGAAAACTTTCCAACTGATTTTATGAGGCCACTGTCAGTCTGCTGCCTAAACCAGACAAAGATATCACAAAAAAAGATTACAGGCCAATATCACTGATGAACATAGATGCAAAAATTCTCAACAAAATACTAGCAATCTATATCCAACAATACATTAAAAAGATCATACACCATGATCAAATGGGATTCATCCCAGGGATGCAAGGATTTTTCATCATCCACAAATCAATCAATGCAATACACCATATGAACAAATTGAAGAATAAAAGCCATACAGATCATCTCAATAGATGCAGAAAAAGCTTTTGACAAAATTCAGCACCCATTTATGATTTAAAAAAAAAACCTCTCCAGAAAGTGGGCATACCCATTTAATACCACAACATAATAAAGGCCATATATGACAAACCTACAGCTAGTATCATGTTCAATGGTGAAAATCTGAAAACATCCCTCTGGGATGAGGAAGAAGACAAGTATGTCTATTCTCACCACTTTTATTCAACATAGCTTTGAAAGTCCTAGGTATAGCAATCAGAGAAGAAAAAGAAGTAAAGGGAATCCAAATTGGAAAAGAAGTTGAACTGTCACTTTTTGCTGATGACATGATCCTACACATAGAAGATCTTAAAGATCTACCAGAAAACTACTAGAACTCATCAATGAACTTAGCAAAGTTTCAGATTACAAAATCAATACACAGAAGTCTGTTGCATTTCTATATACTAACAACAAAAGATCAGCAAGAGAAATTCAAGAAGCAATTGCATTTACCATTATATCAAAAAGAATAAAATACCTAGAAATAAACCTACCTAAGGGGGGGGAAACCCTATACTCTGAAAACTACATGATGATGTTGATGAAAGAAATTGAATAAGACATAAACAGGTGGTTAGACATACCATGTTCATGGGCTGGGAGAATCAATATTGTCAAAATGACTGTACTACCCAAGGCAATCTACAGAGTCAGTGCAATCCTTATGAAATTACCAATGGCATTTTTCACAGAACTATAACAACAACAACAAATCTCAAAATGTGCTTGGAGACACAAAAGACCCTGAATAGCCAATGAAATCTTGAAAAAAAGAAAAATAGCTGAAGGAATCAGGCTCCCTGGCTTCATACTATACTACAAAGATATAGTCATCAAAACAGTCTGGTACTGATACAAAAAAATAAAAATATAGATTGATCAATATAGAACAGGATAGAAAACCCAGAAATAAGCCCAGGCATCTATGGTCAATTGATCTAAGACAAAGGAGGGAATACTATACAATACTGGAAAGACAGTCTCTTCAACAAATGGTGCCAAGAAAACTGGACAGCCACATGTATAAAAATGAAATAGCATTTCTTAACTCCAAACACAAAAATAAGCTCAAAATGGATTAAAGACCCAAATGTAAAACCAAAACTGTAAAACTCCTAGAGGAAAACATAGGCAGCACACCTTCTGATATAGGTCACAGCAACAGCTTTCCTTGCAACAGCCCTGTAAGGTGAAAACACTGTCTCTCATTTTAAAATAGGTAAAGTGAGCTGAGAAATACTAATGATTTGCCCAAGGTGAGTTAATAAGTTATTGACTTAAGAGTTATAAATGTTTAAAACTTTGACCATTTTCACACAAACATCATGAGATAGAGTCCCGCTTTATGGAGGAAAGTGTAATGTAAACAAAGATAAATTTTCTCTGAGATCCCAAAGATGTCGCAGATGAGCATGATTCCCCCTTCCTTCCTGCTTTGTCTGGAGGAAGTGATGACCATCAGCATCAGCACATGCATCTGAAAGCTGGAAATAAGAGAAAGCAGACCACAGGTAAAGGCTTCATCATTACCCTTTAATGATGGCTATTATTAACTACATTCTACAGATGGGGCCATAGTGCCAGGCAGAAAAATTGTTGTGCTTTTCAGGGTTACAGAGATGCTTACTAGGGCAGGTGGGATTGGACTCAATGTTGGAGCCTCTCTCATTAAGTTTATAGTGGGAATAGGAGAAACAGAAAGTTCAAATGCCCATGAATTTCTTTTCTCAGATCTTCAGTTCTCATCTGTAAAAGGGAAGGGTGACTTAGGTTATCTCCCTTTCAAACTTAAACTTGATTTTAGCCTAGCAATTCAAGCAGATCTTGGAAACAAGAGCCTAAGGGTATTCTGGTACATTATAGGTGCTGATTCCTGTTTTTTAAATGAATGAATAAATAAAGAAAACAGCTGTATAAAATCATATATTTCTGAAAACTAGGATTTGTTGGGTGGTCAGAGATAATGACACAACTTAGCAACTGAACAACCACCACAAAAACAAAGATAAAGAAGTATCAAAATCACCTTGCTCTCTAGATTCATTTATTGTCATTCTTCTCTGGGGTAATTTTAATTTACCAGGCTTATATAGGCTTAATTAAAAAAAAGGCTCAGATATCAAAAAGTTTTTCAGGCTCATTAGAAAAGGAAGCTCTCCATTATTTGAATAATACTAATATTTCTTCACAACAATCCCTCGCTGGTCATTACATCTCATGAGAGTGTATTTTATCACCTAACACCTGAGGCATAACTCAACTACATAGCAAGCACTCAAAGAATATTTGCCAAACCAATAGGTTAAGGATTTTTTCCTTTTCTTATATATTATCCAGAACTTTCTTCCAAGATTAAACTGTGAAATACAAAGCTTGACAGAGAAGCTATAATCCGATCTATTCATCAAAAACCTTTGGTTGGTAATATGGGTACAAGGAAACACAAAGAGGATGTTTGTTATAAGGTATTGATTTAATATTTTAAAATCAATCATTGCAACTCACAATATTAACAAACTGAAAAAGAAAAATCCTATTATCATCACAATAGACACAGGAAAAGCACTTGGCAGTCCAATACTCATTCCTGATTTTTAGAAAAAGCCCTTGGGGTGTGGGAAGGTAGTACCGGAGTAGAGGGAAAAGGTTATTATGGAATTATATGGCATCATGTATGTGAAACATTAAAACTGTAAAGCACTATAGAATTTAAAAAATCTTTTATTAAAAAAAATTTCTCAACAAACTAGCAACCTGATAAAGAACAAGAACCTACAGATAATACATACTTAACAGTAAAAGATTTAAGTACTTTCTCCCTAAGATCAAGAAAAAGCGAAGGATGTCTGGTTTCATCATTTCTTTTCAGGGTTGTACTAAAAATTCAAGCTAATGCAATCAGGCAAGAAAATATAAAGAACTTAGGTTGGAAAAGATAACTAAAATTGCCTTTATTCACAGATAGTATGATCACCTTTATAGAAAATCCTTTTAAATCTATTTTTTTAAGTTATTAAGACTAATAAGTTCAGAAAGGTTGCAGCATACCAGACCAATATAAAAATTTCATTTGTGGACTTCCCTGGTGGCACAGGGGTAAGAATACATCTGCCAATGCAGGGGAACACAGGTCCAAATCCTGGTCCAGGAAGATTCCACATACCACAGAGCAACTGAGCTCATGTGCCGCAACTACTGAGTCTGCACTCTAGAGCCCACGAGCTGCAACTGCTGCCTGCACATCACGGCTACTGAAGTCTAGGGCTCCTGAATCACAACTTATGAGCCCCTGTGCCACAACTACAGGAGCCTGAGCCCAGAGCCCATGCTGCACAAGAGAAGCCACTGCAGTGAGAAACTGGTGTACCACCAGAGAGTAGCCTTCACCCTTCACAACTAGAGAAAGCCCACCTGCCGCCACAAAGACCCAGCGCAGCCAGAAATAAATAAATCCAGCAGTGTGTGCATGTCAAAAAGTCAGAAAGAAAAGATGGATTTCAAAAATTTCCATTGTATTCCTATACAACAGCAACAAACAAACAGAAACTAAAATTAAGGGGGGGGGGGAAACATTTACAATAGCACAAATACTATGAAATACTTAGGGATGTGCCTGACAAAGGATCCAAAAGACCTGTACATCAAACACTACAAAACATCACAGAGGAAAGTTTCAGACGACTGAGCTAATGGAGGAGATGAACAGTGTTTATGAAACTCAACATCACTAAAATGTCAGTTGTGGAAATTCCCTGGTGGTCCAGTGGTTAGGACTCTGTGTTTTCACTGCCATGGGCCTGGGTTCAATCCTCGATCAGAGAAGGCAGAGAGCATGCCCAAAAAAGTCAGTTTTCTGCAAATTGACATACACATTCAATGCATCCAAAAATATCCCAGCAGATTTTTTGAGAAATTTATGAGCTAAGTCTAAAATTTACGTGAAAAAGCAAAATCATAGACAACAACTCTGAAAAAAGAACGATTTGGTGGATTATCTGATTTCAAGATATTGTAAATCTACAACCATCAGGGCAGCATAGTGTTTGCATGATGTTAGAAAATAGATCAATGGAACATAATATAAAGTTTAGGTACATCCACATGTATGTGGACAGTGGAATTCTGAGAAAGGTGCAAAGGTAATTCAGTGGAGAATGCATGGTCTTTTTTAAAAAACTGGATTAATGCCATATTCCCAAATCCTCCCACCCTCTCCCTCTCCCACGGAGTCCAAAAGGCTGTTCTACACATCTGTGTCTCTCTTGCTGTCTCGCGTACATGTTTAACACCACCATCTTTCTAAATTCCATATATATGTGTCAGTATACTGTATTGGTGTTTTTCTTTCTGGCTCACTTCACTCTGTATAATTGGCTCCAGTTCCATCCACCTCATTAGAACTGATTCAAATGTATTCTTTTTGATGGCTGAGTAATACTCCATTGTGTATATGTACCACTGCTTTCTTATCCATTCATCTGTTGATGGACATCTAGGTTGCTTCCAGGTCCTGGCTGTTATAAATAGGGCTGTGATGAACACTGGGGTACATGTGTCTCTTTCCATTCTGGTTTCCTCAGTGTGTATGCCCAGCAGTGGGATTGCTGGGTCATAAGGCAGTTCTATTTGCAATTTTTTAAGGAATCTCCACACTGTTCTCCATAGTGGCTGTACTAATTTGCATTCCCACCAACAGTGTAAGAGGGTTCCCTTTTCTCCACACCCTCTCCAGCATTTATTGCTTGTTGACTTTTGGATCGCAGCCATTCTGACTGGTGTGAAATGGTACCTCATCGTGATTTTGATTTGCATTTCTCTGATAATGAGTGATGTTGAGCATCTTTTCATGTGTTTGTTAGTCATCGGTATGTCTTCTTTGGAAAAATGTTTATTTAGTTCTTTGGCCCATTTTTTGATTGGGTCATTTAATTTTCCTGGAATTCAGCTGCATAAGTTGTTTGTATATTTTTGAGATTAGTTGTTTGTCAGTTGCTTCATTTGCTATTATTTTCTCTCATTCAGAAGGCTGTCTTTTCACCTTGCTTATAGTTTCCTTTAAATTGTGTGTGTGCATATGCATGTGTGTGTGCATGTGTGTATGTGTGTGTGTGTGTGTGTGTGTGCGCATGTGTGTATGTGATATAAGATGGTTTGGATTCCAACTATGGATCTGTACCACAAGGCAAAGAAGGTTAAACTTGTCCAGAGCCCAAAATCATTAATTTTCAAAGCTTACTCATAAATGATCCTCAGTAAATCACTCTGGTCCTCTGGCCAACTCTAATCTAAAATATATCTGAGTTTAATTATGAAGTGACTAAGAAAATCACTCAGAAACAAAATCTTTCATAAATAAAATATAAAACAATAATTTGTGATGAATGAACAATGAAGTTAATGTGGCCTGAAAGAGTCATATGTGCATTAATTTTGGAGGTGAGACTAAAACTGGTTTCTGAAAGATTCTTAGCCTTTGCATGCTAGAAAATGAGAGAAGATACCAACTAAGGGAGTGAGGATGATGAACATGCTTTTAATGGTGACACAATGATATTCTTCTTTGAAAATTTCCTTAGACTATATTTATTCATTTAACATATATGAAATCCCTTCTGTACATTAGTGGAATATCAATACAGACTTCAAGGTCAGGATTCTGATATTTCCTGACATTTTTGCTAACTTTATGGCCTTGGCTATGCTACTTCATTTCTCTGAATCTCATTTTTTTTCCTATAAAATGGACGTTATAATACCTACTTCACAGAATTACTGTAGGGATTAGGTAACATGAATGATATTGCCTACCTTGCCCAGTACTTGACATATTCCATAAATCTTAGCACTTTCCTTCACCCTGAGGTGGGAAGAAGATTGGTTGTCTTCTAGGTCCAAAGTGTAGCTAATAAAGCTGTCATCACTCTGTCAAGTTAAGGAGCTGTGATGTTGTGATAAGATTCTTCACTGATTGTTATTTGCCCCTGTTAGTCACTGCTAAAGTCCCATTTCTCAGAATTCAATCTCAGGGCTTCCCTGACAGCTCAGTTGGTAAAGAATCCAAATGCAATACAGGAGACCCCAGTTCGATTCCTGTGTTAGGAAGATCTGCTGGAGAAGGGTTAGGCTACCCACTCCAGTGTTCTTGGGCTTCTCTTTTGGCTCATCTGGTAAAGAATCCACCCACAATGTGGGAGACCTGGGTTACATCCTTGGGTTGGGAAGATCCACTGGAGAAGGGAATGGCTGCCCACTCCAGTTTTCTGGCCTGGAGAATTCCATGAACTGTATAGGCCATGGGGTCGCAAACAGCTGGATACAACTGAGTGACTTTCACTTTCACATTCAAAGCTTTAGTGAACACTGCTCTGGTTCAAGTTGTATGTTCACGGAGGAGTGTGTAGCTTCCTCAACGTCAAGAAAATTCTTTTTTAATTGAAGAATACCATTGCAAATTAACATAGAAAGTAAGCAGTGAGGAAATTAGAATATAACCAAGTTTTTAAGTGAGTTGTACAGACTAAAAGGAGAGGAAGGGAAATTTATAATGAACTTCGGTCTCAAACTGGTATATGAAGTATAAACAGCAAATTAATATGCAAGCAAGAGAAGGAGACAATATATAAGCTGATGATAAGGCTGCAAGGTGGTGCAAATGAATATTCCAAATCATGGGAAGTGAGCAACTAAACCTGACTACAGGGTGAGGAGACGAAGAGAGAGAGAGAAGCTGGAAAAGTAAAGTTAGGGTGAGATTTTAGAACTCTTTAAAAGTCAAGCGGGTGAGTTTGGAATTTAACTTCTACATGAAATATAACTAACTTCACTTTGCAGATGAAGGAAGGGGGTTTGGAGTCAGCAAGTCTCCAATGGTCAGTTTTAATGACAAATTTCCAATCACACCAGTGAAATGCACAGGGTACAGGACTATAAAGCTCTCCCATGTAGGAGTTCAGAAATAACATCTCCACCAGCATACATTTAAAATATGATTTGATTTTTTTAGATATTTTATTTAGACACAACTTACATCCTTTGTAAGAAAAAAAAAAAAAAAGAAAAGAAAGAAAAAAAAAAAGATGAATCCCTCTGTAATACAAAGAGGATATCCAGAAAAGAAAAACACTAATCAAGTCCATGTAATTCCATCTGATACTCTTCTCCTCAGGACAGTGAAAATCTGATGGATTAAAACAGCATAATAGACTTACTGCTTTTACAAAACACTATGGGATGTTTCTAGGGAGAAAATCAGCAATTTTGAATTCCAGTGAGCAGCAAATATTGTTTGGGCAGACTTTTTAATATTTCTGGTCTTCAGAAACCTAATCTGTTCCCATTTGGGGGCGACAGTGACCTTAAATCAGCTATTCACAATCTGTTGGCAAGTGAAATCAAAATATATGCTTAGACAACCTTTTTTGCACATCTTCATGGAGGGGGAAAAATAATAAAAAGGAGTTCTCGGCTCAGAATATAAACTATGCTGACAATTACACTTGGCCTGCCTAGACATTTCCTGTGCTAAATTCCACGAAGAGAGTAATGCAAAGCTGCCTTGCACATGGAGAAAAATCAATTTCATAAGAGATATATCTTCATGTGTCATGATCCAGTGTATGATTGTGGCCTTTGATGTCTATTTAGCTGGCAGCAAATTTACAGCCATAACTTTTAATTCCCAGCAATGAATGCAGCAAAAATAACTTAACAGTTAAATAGGAACCTTGTGCTCATTGGGTGACTGTAATCAACTGCCAGGAATGACCTTGAAATTGGACATTCCTCTCTGCTTAAGCGCCATTAGCAATATTTTTCAGAAAGCAAACCATTTAGCTGGTTGGCCAAAAAAAAAAAATACCGATAAAAATCTATTCTTGGCCACTCTCTAAATTGCATTGCACTATCTGTTCACCAGCTGAGGGTGAAGAGCATTGTATATTAAAAGATTTTCATTATGTAATAATGTGAATACCAGCAGCAGTAATTATAAAATCAATAATTCGTAATAAATATGTCCTCCTCATATAATTACTAAATGATTGCAAAACCAATATTATGCACTAGTTAGAAAGGAAAAGGTTGCTGTTAAAGACTTTCTATATTACACATTACTGTTCAAATCTTAAACATCCTTGGTCAAATGAAGCAAAGCTTCATCCTCATCAGAATAAAACTAAATGCTATTTCTTTTCAAGCTACTAAAAAGTATTTGATCCATGGTGAAACTAATTATTAGACTAAAATACTTGTCTTCAATATGACCATGTATGGTCCCTCTATTGCTTCTATTGCATCCTGTTTTGATTTTTACCTCAATGAAGGTATGTATAGGTACCATCATTCATTTGCTTCAGGAATTCATCTAGTTGCCATGTCTCATGTCTTTTAATGAAGCCCAACCCATAGAGGAAAGTTTGTTAATCTTATATTTCAATTTGCCACAAGAAGGAGCCTGTTCCTACTGGGAAAAAGTCACCAAATTCCCTTTTTCTGAAGATGAGGTGTGTTTTGGTCTTTGCATTATTTCTGAGCTGTCTGCAACCATCTGTGGTTGCTAAGGGGTCATGGCTATTTACTTCTGGTCCTAGCAACATGCTGGAGTCAGCGACATCACTCTGATTGAAACTCAGCACCTTTGGCATCAGAAGACTGAGAAGTTAGTCCCCTAACTCGAGCATTCTCCCCATAATTCCTCAAGGAATACTTAATATGCACATTTGTTAAGCTCCTATTGTGTGTGTAGCCAGCCCTGTGTTGAAAAACAGGAAGAAACGAGAGAGAGAGAAACAAGTTTCAGGCTATTTATATTATTAGAGTCATTAAGTATTTTGGAAAAATTCTAGAAAAATTATATTTTATGTCACAAAATTAAAACGTTATGTGTCACAAAGACTGTAATAGTCTTGACTCATGAAAATAATAATAATAAGCTTGCCTGATGAAAACCCTCATGCATGACCACATGGTACAGAAAATCTGATTGGTATATAGCAACCTAATGTCAAGATCAAAATGAACACTGAGGCCTACAACCATGACAATTCAAATACCAACTCCATATTTCTAGGGCTTATTTGTCTGGCCATTCAACCTAAACCTAGTAGTTCACATTTCTGAGCTGCTCAAATACCTGCTTAGCATTTTGCTCTTTTTACTTTACATATTATATTAGAGCTGTCCAGAGAAATACAATAAATAGAATTCATGTGCTTGTGTGGTGGTGGCGTGTATGTGAGACAGAGAAAGAATGTGTACAAAGAAAGACAGCTAGAGAGAGAGAAAGAAAGGTTTCTTTTAAGAAATTAGCTCATCTCATCATAGAAGCCAGTAAGTACAAAATCTACAAGGTAGGCAGGTAGGCAGGTAGGCTGGACATCCGGAAAAGAGCTGATATTACAGTTCAAGCATAAAAGCAGTCGGAGGCAAAATTTTCCTTCTTGAGCGACCTCAGTCTGTTTTTGCTTCAAGCCTTCAACTGGATAAGGCCCACCCATATTATGGAGGGCAATTTGCTTTACTCAAACACTATAGATTTAAATATTGCCGTCATATAAAGAATACCTTAGGGAAACAATCAAACTAGTGTTTGACCAAATATTTGGGTACCAATGTCTAGCTGAGTTGGCACGTAAATTTAAACATTACACATCTTAACTCCACAGCAAAGAATCCACCAATTGAAAAAAAGAATTTTTACATCAATTCTTGTCTGAACTCCATTTTTTGTATAATAATATATAGAACTAGCTCCTTGCAGTTGCACATACTTGACACAGTGTGGGGCTCATCTTTTTTTTTTTTTTTTCAGCAAATATGTATCATGAGGTAATTCTTAAGGAGAATTCCCATTTCTAACTAGTCTTAAAACATAAATTGTTTACAAATATAACACATATGACTACTGACGATAAAGCAACATAATTTTTTTTTTTTTGGTGTCTAATAGAAGCAGAGAGGTGATCATAGCAAGTCACATGTTTCTAACTTTTCTGCTTGGTCTGGCACAAATATTTACAATGAAAACAAGTATATGATGTTTCACAACATCAAAAAGTTAGTGACTAGACAATTTTATGAAAGAATATTGATAAAGATAATTAACAGCTATTTGGTATTAGCTTTTGGAAGTAAACTAACTAGTCTTAAATATTTGTAAGCTTTGGTCTACTAATTCTGTTCCTAATAATCTGGCCTATAAAAATACTTCTACATTTGTCCAAGTATGCATGTGTTCTTATTGTAGTATATTTGTCATGGGTATAAAATGGAAACAATATACATGCTTATCAAAAAAAGAATCAATAACTATAGTATGACTCTACTCTGAGTATAGAATAACTATTAAGAAGTGTAAGAAAGACATGCATCATCAATGGGAAAGATCTTCAAGATGTATTTATCAGTAAAAAAAAAGTCACAGAATAACATATGGAATATGATTCCATTTTAAAAAGAAAGATATATGCATACCTGTGCATATATGTGAAAAAATACTCAAAAGACTATCAAAAGAAACATCGAACTCCATCACAAGGAAGGAAAGCACAAGCGTACAGAGTGCAGTAAAAGGAATATATTGCGTTTTCATCTATATGCTTCTTTTTTTTTCCAGCCATTTAAAATTATGCATACCTGTAGCCTATTCATTTCCTTGCTGTATACTATAACACCTCACTTAACAAATCCATACAAGTATGTTCTTTGTTACATCTATACATGGCTACTGGGAAAACCATGGCTTTGACTAGATGGGCCTTTGTTGGCAAAGTAATGTCTCTGCTCTTTAATATGCTGTCTAGTTTTGGTCATAGCTTTTCTTCCAAAGAGCAAATGTCTTTTAATTTCATGACTGCAGTCTCCATCTGCAGTGATTTTGGAGCCCCCCAAAAATAAATCTCTCACTATTTCCATTATTACCCCATTTATTTGCCATGAAGTGATGGGACCAGATGACTTGATCTTTGTTTTTTGAATACCGAATTTTCAGCCAATGTTTTCACTATCCTTTTTCACTTTCATCCAGAGGCTTTTTAGTTTTTCTTTGTTTTCTGCCATAAGGGTAGTGTCATCAACATATCTGAGGCTACTGATATTTTTCCCAGCAATCTTGATTCAGCTTGTGCTTCATTCAGCCCGGCATTTCTCATGAGGTACTTTGCATATAAGTTAAGTAAACAGGGTGACATACACCTTTCCTGATTTGGAACCAGTCTGTTAGTTCCATGTCCAGTTCTAACTGTTGCTTCTTGACCTGCATACAGATTTCTGAGGAGGCAGGTAAGGTGATCTGATATTCCTACCTTTTGAAGAATTTTCCACAGTTTGTTGTGATCCACACAGTCAAAGACTTTGGCATAGTCAATAAAGCAGAGATAGATGTGTGTGTGTGTGTGTGTGTGTGTGTGTGTGTTTCAGGAACTCTCTTACTCTCTCAATGATCCTACAGATGTTGGCAATTTGATCTATGCCTTTTCTAAATCCAGCTTGAACATCTGGAAACTCATGGTTCACATATTGTTGAAGCCTGGTTTGAAGAATTTTGAGCATTACTTTGCTAGTGTGTCAGATGAGGGCTATTGTCAATAGTTTGAATATTCTTTGGAATGCCTTTCTTTGGGATTGACATGAAAACTGACCTTTTCCAGTCCAATGACCACTGCTGAGTTTTTCAAATTTGCTGGCATATTGAGTGCAGCAACTTCACAGCATCATCTTTTAAGATTTGAAATAGCTCACCTGGAATTCCATCACCATCACTAGCTTTGTTTGTAGTGATGCTTCCTAAGGCCCACTTGACTTTGGACTGTGGAATGTCTGCCTCTAGGTCAGTGATCACACCATCGTGGTTATCTGGGTCATGAAGATCTTTTTTGTATAATTCTTCCATGTATTCTTATCACCTCTTCTTAATATCTTCTGCTTTGGTTAAGTCCATAGATTTTCTGTTCTTTGTTGTGCCCATTTTGCATGAAAATTCCCTTGGTATCTCTAATTTTCTTGAAGAAATCTCTAGTCTTTCCCATTCTATTTTTTCCCTCTATTTCTTTGCATTGAACACTGAAGAAGGTTTTCATATCTCTCCTGGCTATTCTTTGGAACTGTGGATTCTAATGGATCTATCTTTTCTTTTATCCTTTGCATTTTGCTTCTCTTCTTTTCATAGTTGTTTGTAAGTCTTCCTCAGACAACCATTTTGCATTTTTGCATTTCTTTTTCTTGGAGATGGTCTTGCTCCTTGTCTCCTATACAATGTCATGAACCTCTGTTCATAGTTCTTCAGGCATTCTCTCTATCAGATCTAATCTCTCGAATCTATTTGTCACTTCTACTGCATAGTCATAAGGGATTTGATTTAGGTCATACTTGAGTGGTCTAGTGGTTTTCCCTACTTTCTTCACTTTAAGTCTGAATTTGGCAATAAGGAATTCATGATCTGAACCACAGTCAGCTCCCAGTCTTGTTTTTGCTGACTGTATAGAGCTTCTCCATCTTTGGCTGCAAAGAATATAATCAATCTGATTTTGGTGTTGAACATCTAGTGATGTCCATGTGTAGAGTCTTCTCTTGTGTTGTTGGAAGAGGGTGTTTGCTATGACCAGTGCATTCTCTTGGTAAAACTGTTAGCATTTGCCCTGCTTCATTCTGTATTCCAAGGCAAAATTTACCTATTACACCAGGTATTTCTTGACTTCCTGTTTTTGCATTCCAGTCTCCTGTAATGAAAAGGACATCTTTTTGGGGTGTTAGTTCTAGAAGGTTTTGTAGGTCTTTATAGAACCATTCAATGCCAGCTTCTTCAGCATTATTGGTAGGGGCATAGACCTGGATTACTGTGATACTAAATGGTTTGCCTTGGAAACGAACAGAGATCATTCTGTAGTTTTTGAGACGGCATCCAAGTACTGCATTTCAGACTCTTGTTGATGATGAGGGCTACTCCATTTCTTCTAAGGGATTCTTGCCCATAGTAGTAGATACAATAGTCATCTGAGTTAAATTCACCCATTCCAGTCCATTTTATTCACTGATTCCTAAATTGTTGATGTTCACTCTTGCCATCTCCTGTTTGACCACCTCCAATTTGCCTTGATTCATGGACCTAACTTTCCAGGTTCCTATGCAATATTGCTCTTTACAGCATCAGACTTTACTTCCATCACCAGTCACACTCACAACTGGATGTTGCTTTTACTTTGGCTCCATCCCTTCATTCTTTCTGGAGTTATTTCTCCACTGATCTCCAGTAGCATATTGGGCACCTACCCACCTGGGGAGTTCATCTTTCAGTGTCCTATCTTTTTGCCTTTTCATACTGTTCATGGGGTTCTCAAGGCAAGAATACTGAAGTGGTTTGCCATTCCCTTCTCCAGTGGACCATGTTTTGTTAGAACTCTCCACCATGACCTGTCCATCTTCGGTGGCCCTACATGACATGACTCATAGTTTCAATGAATTAGACAAGGCTGTGGTCCATGTGATCAGATTGGTTGTTTTTCTGTAATTGTGGTTTTCAGTCTGTCTGCCTTCTGATGGAGAAGGATAAGAGGCCTATGGAATCTTCCTGATAGGAGGGACTGACTGAATGAGAAACTGGGTCTTGTTCTGATGAGAGGGGTGGCCATGCTCAGTAAATCTTTAATCCAATTTTCTGTTGGTGGGTGGGGCTGTGTTCCCTCCCTGTTTTTTGACCTGAGGCCAAAATATGGTGGAGGTAATGAAGATAATGGGGGCCTCCTTCAAAAGGTTGTACACATTGCTACACTCAGTGCCTCCAATCCTGCAGCAGGCCACCATCAACCCATGCCTCTGCCAGAGACTTCTGGACACTCATGGGCAAGTCTGGGTCAATCTCCTTTGGGGTCACTGCTCCTTTCTCCTGGGTCCTGATGCACACAATTTTCTGTTTGTGCCTTCCCAGAGTCTGTTTCCCCAGTCCTCTGTAAGTTCTGGCAGCTCTATGGTGGGTTAATGGCAACTTCCTCCAAGGGGGCTTATGTCACAACCAAATCTGCTGCACAGAGAGCCCCTGACCCTTCAGCAGTCTACTGCTGACCCGTCCCTCCTCAGGAGACACCCAAACACAGTTCTGTCTCAGTCTCTGTGGGGTCCTTGGGTCCTGGTATGCACAAGGTATGTTTCAGCCCTCTGAGCATCTCTGGTGGGTGTGGGATTTGATTCCAAACATGACTTTTCACCTTCTGCCATCTTTCTGGGGCTTCTCCTTTGCCCATGGATGTGGGATATCTCCTCAAAGTTGCTCCAGCACCATGCAGCCACCGTTCCAGCACTAGTTCAACTTACTCATAGATATTTAAGATACATTTTTTGTCCACATTGATGTACAAGAATATCTACAGAAATACAATTGTGTTATATAAAGTAGGAAGAAAAGGAATGGCCATTATTTACAGAATTTGATCTAAATATAAATGGAGATAAATATATAGGTTAGAGACATTTTTGCAATACAGTATAAAGGAAGTTAGTTCATAGAGATGTAATAACATTAAGAACAAATGATTTTGCCTAGCATGAAAAAAAAATTAAGAGAGCAAGAATAACTGTCTTTAATGCTTTTAATTTTAGAGAATCTGAAGGACTTTCTGCATACTCGCTTTTTGTTTTCACCTGGTTGTCAGAAAAGTCAAATCATGAGATCCAGAGATTTACAGAATCAGAGATGTTTAGTGAACTGCTGCTGCCAAGTCGCTTCAGTCATGTCCGACTCTGTGTGACCCCATAGACGGCAGCCCACCAGGCTCCCCCGTCCCTGGGATTCTCCAGGCAAGAACACTGGAGTGGGTTGCCATTTCCTTCTCCAATGCGTGAAAGTGTAGTCGCTCAGTCGTGTCCGACTCTTAGCGACCCCATGGACTTCAGCCCATCAGACTCCTCTGTCCATGGGATTTTCCAGGCAAGAGTACTGGAGTGGGGTGCCATTGCACACAGACCTTATTATACCACGATTATATTATCAGTGAGCACCTTCTTTCAGTTGTTCCAGTCTTCCAGTCCTACCACTATACTTCTATTCTTCAATGCCAAGCTGCATTATAGATAGTTGGTACTACAACAAATGTGTTTTTCAAAAATAAACTAAATTTTAAAAAGTATTTATGGCAATGGGTAAGATTTAATTATATTTGTATAACCATTATTTGATGATTGGAAAAATATTTTATTATGATAACTTCTCTTACAATAACTTTTGTTGTTAATGAAATTATGATATTAGTAGTTTTTTATTTTATTAATTTTCTATTTATCTATTCATAATTTCCCGAAAATTGTCATATACCCATAAAGAATTTTCTTTAGAAGGCTAATATGTAATATAATCCACCAATTCATTCCCTTCTTCCTTTTTGGTATGTATTTACATATGTATGCATCTATCTATCCATTTATCATATACATAACTTGTCTTTCAATTTTCTATTCTGGGTACTATTTTTGCCATATGTGCTACATTCAGGAATTTTTTTTTTCTTTAGGTCTCTGAAATAATTGTTATTCTGGAACATTTACTTGCTTTTCAATCATTGTATAATTCCTACTCACACCATCTTTCTTAGTCTTACTCTCATTTTGTTGATGTTCATCATCAAAAAGTTTCCTTAAAGTGTGCAGTAGATGTACATTTGTTTACACATTTCAAGATGCCTCCAGCTTGTTAGAATTTAAAATACATTAAAGTAATTTTCATATGGTCTTTGAAGGCTTTCCACCACTCTTCTTGATTCAGTGTTACTTTTGAAAAGTCTAATTTTACTCCAGTCTCATTTCTTGTATGTATAATATCCCCAACCCCAGTTTAGTTGATTTTATTCATCTCTGTTGTTTTATAATTTTTCAGTGTTGTGCTTCATTGCATCAACTTTTAATCCTTACACAGAGAAAAGTTATCAACTTGGTTACTATTATATTGGAATATACTTAAGGGTCTTTCCTTTAACAAGCACAGTTTAGAATAACTAATATCCTTTTTTTTTGAAGCATGTCTTCCATTGCAGGCATAGCATGTTACTCATTTGAGATGTTCATGTATAACCCAGGTTATTATCAACACAAATACTGCATAGAGTATCTAAATATTAGTGGTAACTGGACAAGTCAACTCTAGTGTCTCTTTCCTTTCTCTTGCATAACTCAGACAGAGCAATGCTTTGCATCTTATTAATACAATATTGCTTTCTTGTGGTATGTGCCTCTTGCTTTCTCATCAAACTCAGCTTCTTTGTGAATAGAAACCATGACTATATTGTTTATGTACTTCAACTGCTTAAAATGTTACAGAGAATGTAGATAATTTTCAGTGGTTTTCTGTTATTTTCTCATGAATCCATTCATACAGATTTTAGCTCTGATCCTTCACTTGTATTCTATAATAACCATCCACAATGAGTCAAACTCAATCCTAGCAAAGCAAAAAAAGAAGTACCATAGAAGGTTTTTGGTATTCTCCTATTTCCCTTGCTCACATATGCTTTCTTCCTTTTCCTATCCTCCTTTTACTATGGAATGGATGCTTTTTTACCATCTCTTAACTTCTCAAAGCCCTCAAATTAAGTACACTAATAGTGCCTGATCTTCATGTCATTGCTTTACTCTCCATCTTTGTCTTTCTTTCTCAATCTTGGTACCAGTTATATTCAAATTTTCCATCAATATATCATCTTAGTAGTTTCATTAGCTATTGCTATGTTAAAATAACACATAAATTTATTAGTTTAAAAAAACTATTATTTCTCAAAATGCTATAGAAAGTTTGCTGGGCCTGGTTAGGCTTCACTGAGCTGAAGTAAACTCTTGTATATGTGATTAACTGGTGGATTAGTGGGATTATAACTTGTCTAGATGGCCTCACTTGCTAATCTGAGTTGGCCATTGATTGTAGCAGTGGGGTGACTTGGTCCCCTGTCTTTTATCATCCAGAAGTCTACCCTGGGCTTGTCCATCTGGGCAGCAGGATTACCAGAAGGAAAGCAGAAGTACACACAGCCTTTAGAGGCTCAGGCTTCAAAATGGCTTACTTTTTACCTCTCCTGCATTCTGTTGGTTAAAAAAAAAAAAAAAAAAAAACAGAAAACAAACAAAAAAAAAACCCAAGGTCAGTCTAGATTCAAGATGTAAGACATTAAATTCTACTTCTTAATGAGACATACTGCCAAGTTTAGCTGCAAAAGGATTTAGGTCAAGGAAGAAAATTAGTGTAGTCATTTTTAAAATAAGTGTGAAATTTGTGTCCTCTGGTCATAAATTTTCATATCTTTCCTACATTAGAAATCCACATATCTCCTTGTCCTAAGACTCCCCCAAATTTCATTTAATCACGTTATTGCACTTGAAGTTAATGACCTTGTGACCTCTGTTAGGTCCAGAGTTTTTTTTTTTTTCCAAGTATTTTAAAATATTTTATTATTTTTTTTTCATGATCATTCTTCAGTATGCTTTTATTTTTTTATTTTTATTTTTTTATTTAACACTTTTATTGAGTACATTCTATGTTTTGTGTACAATGCTATGCAAGGGGTATACATCAGTAAAGAAAAATGANCTCCCAGCCGCTGTCTCTGTCCTCCGACGTGGGGTAGCTCCTCTCTGCGCGTTGAGTGGGAAGTGGGGTAGCTCCTCTCAGCTGTTCCCGCGCCGCTGCAGCCTGGCACTCTCATCTGCTGCCCCTGACCTCGGAAGTGGGGTATCTCCTCTCAGTCGTTCTTGCGCCGCCACAGCCCGGGACTCTCTGCAGCTGTCTCTTGGACGCGGGGTGGTTCCTCTCGCCTGCGCTCAAGTGAGCCGGCTCTGCAGCCCAGAGTTAATTCTTACTGTGTAATGTGTCAATTCAGAAACCTATGAACAAGAAAGGAAAAATTTTTTTTTAATTCACCCCCTCTTTACTGTAGGGTCTAGGTGTGTTTATTTCTAGACCTTCTCAGCATCCAGAGGCACTTTATTTTTCCAACATTCTAAAGTCCTTTTCCCCCCCCCCCCCTTTGGATTTTCTACTTCAACTTCTGTTTGAAAACCAGCCGATTCTCTCCTGAACTGACCTCTTTCTTGTAAAACTTTGCTAAAGGCCATGATTTGAAGCCAACTCACGATACCACTGCACCTTTCCAACCATTTTTCTGTGAGCCATAGCTCAGTGGGAAAGATCTTCCTTCTAAGTTATTGCACATGACAATTTTGCCAAATATCTGAGACCAGATTAATGTATTTTCTTAATCTTAATCGTTCTTTATTAGTGTGTTTCCTTGTTGCCTAGTGTCTAGCACTAAACTAATGCTTCAAATTTTACTTTTGTGTTTTTTCTTTTAATGATGACAGTACCTAGCTTTTATTGTCAGTTTATTTAT
Organism: Neotragus moschatus; assembly: GCA_006410615.1. Classification (NCBI taxonomy): domain Eukaryota; kingdom Metazoa; phylum Chordata; class Mammalia; order Artiodactyla; family Bovidae; genus Neotragus; species Neotragus moschatus. The sequence goes on from SJYA01002860.1 coordinate 439,340, forward strand.
TATTTAGTAACACTAGCTGCTATTGCAAGCAAAATCGTTCCAATTCTGATACCAATTCTGATGTGTGTTTTTCCACACCACCAAGCAATTAACCCAAATCTGACACTTTCTTCCTGGACATAGCAGCAGATCTCATGGATTAATGGCTCAGCAAACAAGACTGCCCTCACTTCAGATGCCAGTTTCAGGTTCAGGTTTCTTTCTGTGCTTCTGACCAACTAGCTATACATTGGAGGTCCCCATGACCCGCTTCTTAGGTTTGATTAAGTTGCTTGAGCAGTTTACACAACTAAGAGAAATAATTTACTTACTAGATTACCAGTTTATTAAAAAGACTAAATCAAGGATGGCCAAATGGAAGAGATTTCTAGGGAAAAGGTGTGAGCAAGGTACACAGAACTTCCATGCTCTCTGGGTGCACCACGCTCCCAGCACCTCATCAAGCTCACCATCTTAGAAATTCTCCATAGCATGTCTTTTGAGGTTTTATGGAAGTTTCTTATATAGGCATGATTGATTAGATCACTGATCATTGGTGTTTGAATTCAGTCTCCAGCCCTGTCCTCTTTCCTAGAGGTTAGGGGTATTACTGAAAGTTTCAATCCTTCAATCACATGGTTTCAATGTGTCAATCATATAATTGGCTCATTAGCAACCAATCACCATCATTGGGTGCTTTCCAAAAGTCACTTCATTAGAGTCAAGAAGGAGTTTCTCATCTGAGGAAATACCAAGGGTTTTAGGAGCTCTGTGTAAACAACATGGATGAAAACCAAATATATGTTTCTTACTATAGATCATAATATCACATACTTCAGTGCCTTAATGCCATTTCTTGCTCTAGCCAATTGTGATGAAAGTATTAGGTTGGTGACCTTTTACATGGAGTTTAAGGACATAGGCTCCATTTATAACCAGAATGCTAAAGAGGAGACATATACCAGATTCCTTAAGAGCTTATCATACAGTTACAGTTCTGAGCAGTAACTACATCCACACATTGCTTCCCACCATAGTCCAAAGGCAACACAGCAGTTAAATTAGGAACAGAATAGCTGACTGTACTCACCATTGTTCTCCTCTTTATTCCATATCATTCAGAATTTTTCTGTAAAATTCAGTGAGACATTGAATGTCTTTCAAGGTGTGTGTGTGTGTGTGTGTGTGTGTGAATGTCTTTCAAGGGGTGTGTGTGTGTGTGTGTGTCTGTGTGTGTCTGTGTGTGAGAGAGAGTGATGTGTATGTGGAAGAATTTGGAAGGAACCTGGGTGAAACAATAAAAGTTCTCTTACCTGTGTAAAGCAGGAAACTGAGAAAACATCAGAGGACCCACGATGATGCCACTGGTCAGAGAAATGGTGAGGTTTACTCCAGACTGTGCTCATCGCTACCCAGAGGAGAGTCAAAGACATACACTAGTCCTGTAATGCAGGAAGAATTTTCCTAATTGTCATCTGTTTTTGATTTTGACCTGTATATGCCTGGAATTTCTATGATATTTATCATCTCTGCGTTAATGTGGCAATTGATATAAATTCTTCCCTGGTAGCTCAGCTGGTAAAGAATCCACCTACAGTGTAAGAGACCACGGTTCGATTCCTGGGTCACAAAGTTCCCCTGGAGAAGGGATAGGCTACCTACTGCAGTATTCTTGGGCTTCCCTGATGGCTCAAATGATAAAGAATCTTCCTGCAATGCAGGAGACCTGGGCTCAATCCGTGGGTTGGGAAGATCCCCTGGAGGAGAGTATTCCAATATTCTTGCTGGAAAATCCCCATGGACAGAGAATCCTGGCAGGCTACAATCTATAGGTCACAAAGAGTAGAATGTGACTGAGCAACTTAGTACAGCAGAGCATATAAATGATCTTTTTTGTTAAAAATACTTTCAAAAATGCAAATTGTCTAGATGTTCATTAAGGGGCTCTATCTAAACTAACACATCCTCCATAAAATCTATAAATATTTTCATGTAGAAGCTAGCAAGTAAATTTTATTTATTGATTAATCAATTGTTTTGAGTTCTTAGGAGAACAGAGAGGTTGTTTCCTCCTTCAGACACAAATTTTATGGTGCCTTACCCAATATCACTTCTCCAATTCTGTGACACCAACTGGGAGTCTAAAATCTCAATTAAATTCTGACACTGTTTACCTGAAGGTTGAATAAGATCTCATAAGCTAAAGAGTTCAGTCCCACTGGATTATCACATTTCAAATATCAATTGTAAGTTCCAGGCCACTCATATTTTCACTGACATGCTGTGAATAGGAGTTCCTAAGATTCCTTCCTGGAGTTTGATCATCTGCCAGGACAGGCTCTCAGAACTCAGGAAAGCACTTTAGTTACTCTTGCTAGTTTATTATAAATGCTGCAACTCAGGAACAGCCAAAGGGAACAAGTGTGTAGGATAAAGTGTGGGGGAAGGTACAGGTGGGGCTTCTCTGCCTTGTTTGGGTCTGCCTCTTCTCTCTCAGAGGCTGGGAAAATGGGGCTGAAATTATCATGCTTCTAGTTAAAATTTGGTCTTTTTGACAAACAGCCTCCATCCTGAAAGTATCTAGGTTTTTAACTAGAATTTTAACTAGAATCGTGGCAATTTTTATAAAGAGTTGCTTAATAGAAAAAAGAAAGTAAATGATGCTTCTATTTTTTCCTATCATTTAGGAAATTCCAAGAGATATAGGAGTCTCATATCACATAAGACACACACACACACACACACATATATAGGAATATATATATATGGTCTTTGTTGTAGAAGGTATATATATATGAGTGTAGTAGGTGGGTGTGGCACAGCTATATATATGTATATGTAGCTGTGCCACACCCACCTACTATACTCATTTCACTCACTAAGTAAAAGACAAGACGTATGCTGGATATTGAGAATTTTGCTTTTCTGTGGTGGGAGAAATGAATCTGATTATGCATGCTATAAACAAGACAGTATTTTTTCTAATGGACAAAGTGCACTCAGTGAATTAAAAGGGCTGCCATTGTGCTTTCATAATTCTTTTTCTGTCCTCAAAGTGAATAAAACAAGAATACAGTAAGTAAATAAACAAGTGAATAAAATCAACAATAAAATCTTTATCACTTCTTTCTGCCTATAAATATACATAATACATCTTACATAATGTTATTTTGATAGTGCCACCAGAAGAATCCAGTACTCAAAAGAGGCCTTGCACCCAAGTCCTTGTGTCTTCTCTCTTTTCTTATTATTGAAGTATAGTTGATTTACAATGTGTTAGTTTCTGATGTACAACAAAGAGATTCATATATATATATATTCAGTTATATATAGTTTCTTTTTCATGTTGTTTTCCACTATAGTTTAAGATTATTAAATATAGTTCTCTCTGCTATACAATAGAAACTTGTAGTTTATATTTGTATATGTAATAGTTTGTGTCTACTAAACCAAACCTTCAAATTTATCCCTCCCCCACTTCCCTTTCCCCTTTGGTAACCATAAATTTGTCTGCTTTGCCTATGAGTCTGTTTCTGCTTTGCAAATGAGTTCATTTGCATCGTTTTTTAAGATTCTGCATGCAAGTAATATCAAATGACATTTTTCTTACTCTATTTGATTTTTATGCTTAGTTGCTCAGTCGTGACCGACCCTTTGTAACCCCATGGACTATAGCCCACCAGGCTCCTCTGTTCACGGAATTTTTCAGGCGAGAATACTGGAGCAAGCTGCCATTTCCTACTCCAGGGAATCTTCCCAACCCAGGAATGGAAGCTGTTGTGTCTCTTGCCTTGGCAGGCAAATTCTTTTGCTGCTCCACCTGGGAAGCCTCTATCTAACTTAATATGATAATCTCCAGGACCATCCATGTTGCTGAAAATTGCATAATTTCATTCTTTTTATAGTTGAGTAGTATTCCACTGAGGGGGGGTTTCCCAAGTGGCATTACTGATAAATAACTCACTTATACAGAAGACCTAAGAGACACAGGTTCCATCCCTGGGTCAGGAAGATCCCTTGGAGGAGGGAACGGCAACCCAACCCGCTCCAGTGTTCTTGCCTGGAGAATCACATGGACAGAGGAGCCTGATGGGCTACAGTCCATAGAGTCACAAAGAGACTGACAAAGCTGAAGTGACTTAGCACTCATGCATGCACGTGTCTGTATATATCTGCATACATATCATCTGCATGCATAGATACTATCTATCAATGGATACTTAGTCTTGGTTGTTGTGAGTAGTGCTACTATTAACATTGAAGTGCATGTATTTTTTCTAATCAGGGTTTTTCCCAGATATATCCCTAGGAGTAGGATTGCTATATTATAAGGTAACTCTACTTTTACTTTTTTAAGGAACCTCCATACTGTTCTCATAATGGCTGCACCAATTTCCATGCTCAATAACATTGTATAAAGGATCTCTTTTCTCCACATATTCTCCAAACTTTATTATTTGTAGAGCTTTTATTGATGGCCATTCTGACCACTGTGGAGTGATGCCTCGTTCTGGTTTTGATTTGCATCTCTGATAATTACTGATGTTGAACTTTTTTTATGTGTCTATTGGTCATCAGTTTGCATTCTTTGGAGAATGTCTTTTAGGACTTCTGCCCATTTTTTATTGCTTTTTGTTGTTGTTGTTGCTGTTATTGCTGGTTGGATTTGACTTCTATAAGCTGTTTGTATATTTTGGAAAATAATCCTATTTTACTCACATTGTTTGCAAATATTTTCTCTCACCATGTGGGTTTTTGTTTTGTTAATAGTTTCCCTCTTATTTGTTTATTTTTGCTTTCATTTTTATTGCCTTGGGAGACTGACATAAGATAACATTGCTATGATTTATGTCAGAGAATGATTTGCTATGTTCTCTTCAAGGAGTTATTTGGTATCATGTCTTACACTCAAATCTTTAAGCCATTTTGAGTTTATTTTTGTATATGGTGTGAAGGAATATTCCAGCTTCATTGATTTACCAGCAGCTATACAGCTTTCCCAGCACCACTTGCTGAAGAAATTGTCTTTCCTCCATTGTGTATACTTGCCTACTTTATCAACGATTAATTGACTGTAGGTATGTAGATTTATTTCTTGGCCCTCTATACTGTTTCATTGTTCCATATATACATGTTTTTGTGCCATTGTTGTTTTGGTTACTGTAGCTTTGCAATGTTACCTAGTACTTGGGAGGGTTTAGCCTCCAGCTTTGTTCTTATTCTGAGGGACTGCTTTAGCAATTCTAGGTCTTTCATGGCTTAATATAAATTTTAGGATTACTTTTTTCTAGTTCTATGAAAAATGTCATGAGTAATTTTATAGGGAACATATTAAATCTATAGCATATTTAATTAAACATAGCCATTTTATCAATAATTCTTCCAATTCAATCCAAGAGCAGGATATATATTTTCATTTCTTTGAATTATATTCAATTTCCCTTAGCAATGTTTTATAGTTCTCAGTGTATTACTTTTTCATCTCCTTAGATAGGTTTATTCCTAAGTGTTTTGATGCAATTTGAAAAGTGATTTTTTCTCTTTCTGATATTTCACATCAGTGAAATGCAACAAATTTTTGTATGTTAAACTTGTATTCTGCAAACTCACTTACTTAAGTAAGTAAGTAGTTTTTGTAGTAGTTTTTGTGTGTCTTTAGGGCTTTCTATGTAGAGTATCATGTCATATGCATGTGATGATTGTTTTACCTCTTCTTTTCAAATTTGGAGATCTTTTATATGCTTTTTCTTGTCTTATTACTGTAAGTAGAACTTCTAATACTATGTTGAATGGAAATAGTGAGAGTGGGCATCCTTGTCTCATTCTAGAGTTTATCAGGAAGGGTTTCAGTTTTCACTGCTGAGTATTATGTTGGCAGTGGGTGTTTCATAAAGGGCTTTTATTATGTTTAAATATATTCCCTCTATACTCATTTTGGTAAGAGTTTTTATCATGAATTAATGTTGGATTTCGTCAAATATTTTTTCTTTATATATTTAAAAGATTATGTAATTTTTGTCTTTTCTTTTGTTAATATGGTATATCACAATGTTTGATTTGTGTATGTTGAACCCTCATTGTGACACTGGGATGAATCTAACTTGATTTCCAGTATGATTTTTTTATGTGTTGTTGGATTCTGTTTGCTAATATTTTCTTAAGAAGTTTTGAACCTACATTCATCAAAGGTACTGGCCTGTGATTTTACTTTTTGGTAGTGCCTTTGCCTGGGTTTGATATCAGGGTGATGGTTGCTTCATAAGATGATTTTGAGAGCTTTCCCTCTAGAGGCTGGGCTCTTGAAATGATTCCATCTGTGGGAGTGATGTGCAGAAGATACACTCCAAGGATGGGGAATGGTGAGGAGCTCCTAATTGTCTGGGTCCAGTCAGTGGCCACATCCTCTGCATCACCTCCTCCAAGATGTATGTATGTATGTCAATGGGTTATAAGAAAGGACTGAAAGTTCTCAACAGCAAATAGCTTTACTTTGCACAACTAAATAAAGTAATACTGGGCTTTAACCCAAATGATAGAATAAACACCCATGAGTTCACACTGATACAAATAAACAATAAACAGCTGAAGAGGAAGAAGAATATTCCATGTAAAACTCAAATCATTTACATTCCCCACAAAGAGGTGAAACATAACTCAAACATAACTCATTATGAGCTGCACATAGTGACCATAGTGACTTCCTTCCAGAGAGAACAGTATGGAAAATGAGTGAAAAAAAGTAATTTTGCATTAGAGAAGCCTAACAAACACTTTTTCAGCCAAGCAATCAAAGTCAGTAGCAACAATGATAAGTCATGTTGATAGAATGTGTTCTTTATATAAGTAGATCGCCACTTCACCTGTGCAGTTTTCTATCTCAAAGAATTATGAGAAAATCATCAGATAATGAAATAAATCAGAATTGAGGGTTTTATACAAAATATCTTACCAGAACTCAACAAGGTCATGAAAAACAAGGAAAGTCTAAGAAACTGCCACAACTAGTAGGACTCTAAGGTTCAATGTCACAAAATACAATTTGATACTCTTTATGAGTCCCCAGTCACAGTCTCCAGGAAGACTGACACATTAAAGTCTAAAAACAAAGTTGTAACAGGGAAGCACACATTCTCACACACACACACACACTCAACAGTAATATAATAATTATTGACAAAAGAAAGCACAATAAAAGTAGAGGAACATCCAAGACCTCCTGCTTTTTCATCTGCCTCTCCATCCAAGGAACACACATAGTTCATCTTTCTTGACTCCTGCCATTAAAAAAAAAAAAAAAAGTGTCAAGTTTCCTGATTTCTATTTGAGTGTATTTCAATACAACCTGGTGTATACAAACCATTCCTGTTCCAGCTTTCAGAAAGNAAAGCACAATAAAAGTAGAGGAACATCCAAGACCTCCTGCTTTTTCATCTGCCTCTCCATCCAAGGAACACACATAGTTCATCTTTCTTGACTCCTGCCATTAAAAAAAAAAAAAAAAGTGTCAAGTTTCCTGATTTCTATTTGAGTGTATTTCAATACAACCTGGTGTATACAAACCATTCCTGTTCCAGCTTTCAGAAAGGTTTACTCCTTCATTTCTCTATAACACTAATGTTAGAAACTCATTTACTTTATGGGAGTTCTTTAATACTTGGATAAGAAAAGTAAAACATGTCTTGCCTCAGGCCAGTAAATAAATGACAATCTTCAAATTTAATATAAAAATGATTAATTTTCATAGATAGTGGTATAGTCTAGTAAAACCTTGTACATTTGCTCTATTAAATAGGTGAAAGAAATAAAAATTTAATGAAATATTTTATTTATAGGATTTTTTTTAGTATAAAGGAAGAGAGTGATGCTGTTCTAAAGCTGGAAAGAATTTTTGACACAGGTTTTTATATTTTAACATAGAAATGACATGCTTATCTATTTACAGGATTCCATTTTAATGGATCCATTCATTTTATTCATCTAGCTAAACTGGTTATCCTATTGCCCTTCACTATGAAAAGAGCTAAATACTTTTTCACTGTAACATTGTCAATTTAATGTTTTAAAAAATAGTTAAGAGTTAACTTTGGGTGCGTGTGTGCTATGTCACATCAGCTGTGTCCTACCCTTTGCCACCCTATGAACCATAGCCCACTAGGTTCCTCTGTCTGTGGGATTTTATAGACAAGAATACTAGAGTGGGTTGCCATGCCCTCCTCCAGGAGATCTTCCTGACCTAGAGATTGAACCCATGTGTCTTTTGCATTGGCAGGCAGGGTTTTACCATTAGTGCCACCTAGGAAGCCTAAGAGTTAACTTTTTGTTGTTGTTCTGTTGCTAAGTCATGTGTGATTGTTTGTGGCCCCATGGACTGAGGCACACTGGGCTTCCCTGTCCTTCACTATCTCCAAGGGTTTGCTCAAACCAACCCTTACCCTACCCTAACCCTACCCTACATCCAACCATCTCATACTCTGACACCTCCTTCTCCTCCTGCCTTCAATCTTTCCCAGCATTAGGATCTTTTCCAGTCAGTCAGCTCTTTGCATCAGTTGGCCAAAGTATTGGAGCTTCAACTTCAGCATCAGTATCAGTCCTTCCAATGAATATTCAGGATTAGCTTTAACAAGAACAAATAACAATAACTCCAAATAAGTAGAGAATGAAATTTTGAAGTTTCATATATGTATGTTGTGTATAAGAAAACTTCAGTTCTTCCAGTTCATTGACATCTAAACCTCACGGAATATTTGTTCATTTATCTCTTGATTAATTTCTTCATAAAAATGTTTTAGTTTAAAAAAAAGACACTTGTTTTAATACTACATAAACCTCTCAACCTAAGAGAAAATGGCATTATACTGTTGTTTAGTTGCTACATCGTGTCTGACTGTTTTGCAATAGACTATAGTCCTACAGGCTCCGCTGTCCATGAGATTTCCCAGTCAAGAATACTGGGGTGGGTTGCCATTTCCTTCTTCAGGATATCTTCCTGAACCAAGGATTAAACTCCTGTCTCCTGCATTGGAAGGTGGATTCTTCACCATTGAGCCATCAGGTTGGGCCCTCAGTCCATTGACATAGATCCGGTGTCCAACCGTGTCCTTGTAAGAGACAGAAAAGGAGAACAGACACAGACTGAAGGGAGAAGTCACATGAAAATCCACATACAGACTAGGCAGAAGCTGTTTCTGTGCTACTCTGAGCAAAGAGATTCCAAGAATTGTCAGAAGCCACTAGATAAAGGAGGAAGTCCTGGAATGGAGTCCTTGGAGCCTCCAGAAGGAATGAACTTTGCCAACACCCAGATTTTGGACCTCTGGCCTCCAGGACTGAAAAAGAAGAAAGTTTTGTGGGTTGAGACCATTTGGACTGGATACATGACTAACCCCTTTAATAACTCATGGGTCATATATTGCTATCTCCAGGAAATTGGCTTCAGGACCCTTGGGGCTACCAAATTCTGAGGAATGCTTAAGTTCCTATGTAAAAGGCACAGTACAGTTGTAGATACAGAGTTGTAGATAACTATATAAACTTTTAAAATTCTGGTGGGCAGATGAGGAGATATTCTTGTCTTGTGGCTACCCAAGACAAGTCTTATGTATGTAAGATTTTGGGGTGTTTATTGATATGTACCAATCTGTAGTGATCTACCTCTTTTTTATTTATGATCTTCTCATACCCTCTGGGAACTAAGGCCTGTTTCAGATTTTACCCAGGGAACTCCTAAAGTTCTGAACCAACATCCCATCATTGTGGGATTAAAAAAAAAAATGTCCCTTCTTCTTGGCAATCTAAGATGCTTTGGGTTCATCTTGTAAATCACTGCCCTCATTCTAATATCAGTCATTTCTTCAATGAGCTCTCGTTCCTTTTATTGGAGCATAAGAACCAAGGGGTAGACAATAAATATGTTCATTCCTACTTGCATATTGTTTCTAGACTCCCTCATGGCAAAAAAACCAAAAATGTATTTACTAGCCAATGTGAATATGAATATCTATGCATATGTGTAATTATTAAATATATATGTATTTCTGTATGTATCAACATTAAACTACACATGAGGCCATGCTATCTCTTATTCTAATTCATTATCATGTTATCCTTCTAGCCTCCTTATAAAGTAAAGTAAATGTCACTCAGTCGTGTCCTACTCTTTGCGACCCCATGGACTGTAGCCTACCAGGTTCCTCCATCCATGGGATTTTCCAGGCAAGAATACTGGAGTGGGTTGCCATTTCCTTTTCCAAGCCTTTTTATACTTATCTTCAATAAAGCATCCAGGTTCCAACCATTCTCTATCCACTTATATAAGTGTTCATTTCTGTTACTGAACACTTGTTTTATATGATTTGATAATTTTGCAAACTAGTACAAGACGTATGTACTGTTTCTTTTGCCTTAGGCTTTACATATTACCTTCATTTCTAGCAACTTAGGTCAGTACACTGCTATCTCCCTGTCCCCTTTAGTGAGTTTATGTCATATATTTGTGATTCATTTATAATGTTTTGTCACATTCTGCACTCCATCTTGTGATTCACAAGCAAGATTCACCCTATTTTGTAAAGTTCAATACATTTTTACAAATGCATAGTGTAATGTATCAACATTAAGCAGCATATAGAATTGTTTTTCAACCCTAAAAATTCACCTGTGATTCAACTCTCTCCCTTCCCACGAGCCCCTGAAACAACTGATCTTTTTGCAGTCACTATAGATTTACTGTTTGCAAGATGTCATATCACTGGGATCACACAGCATGTAGCCTTTTCAAACAGGTTTTTTTCACTTGGAAATTTAAGATTCATCCATTTCCTTCATGGCTTGCTAGCCCATTGCTTTTTATTACTAAGTAATATTCCACTGTACCAGCATACTGAAATTTGTTTATCCATTCACCTAGTGAATGACTGGTTGTGTTTAGTTTTATTATTATTATTATTATTAATAGAGCTGCTCTGGACATTTATGTGCTTGCTTTTATATGGATATAAGTTTTCAGATCAGTTGGGTAAATACCAAGGAGTACCATTGCTGGATCACGCAGTAAGACTATATGTGGCTTTGTAGGAAACTGCTAAACTGTCTTTCAAAATAGCTGTACCATTTTACATTCCCATAAACAAAAGTTTCTATAACTCTACTCTCTTGATAGTAATTAGTCTCATCAGGTTTTTTGGATATTAGGCATTCTAATGTGTGTGTAATAGTATCTCACAGTTATTTTAAATTGAAATTCCCTAATGATAAATAAAGGTCCATCTAGTCAAGGCTATGGTTTTTCCAGTGATCATGTATGGATGTGAGAGTTGGACTGTGAAGAAAGCTTAGCACTGAAGAATTAATGCTTTTGAACTGTGGTGTTGGAGAAGACTCTTGAGAGTACCCTGGACTGCAAGGAGATCCAACCAGTCCATCCAAAAGGAGATCAGTCCTGGGTGTTCATTGGAAGGACTGATGCTGAAGCTGAAACTACAATACTTGGGCTGCTTCATGCGAAGAGTTGACTCTTTGGAAAAGACCCTGATGCTGGGAGGGATTGGGGACAGGCGCAGAAGGGGATGACAGAGGATGAGATGGCTGGATGGCATCACCAACTCAATGGATATGAGTTTGAGTAAACTCTAGGAGTTGGTGATGGACAGGGAAGCCTGGTGTGCTGCAATTCATGGGGTTGCAGAGTCAGACATGACTGAGTGACTGAACTGAACTGAATGATAAATAATGGTGCTCTTTTTAAATGCTTTTTGAAATATGCATGTCTTATGAGGGGCTTCCCAAATGGCTCAGTGATAAAGAATCCTCCTGCAACGCAGGAGCTGCAGGAGATGTGGGTTCAATCCCTGAGTAGAGAAGACTGCCCAGGAGGAAGAAATGGCAACCCACTCCAGTATTCTTGCCTGGAAAATTCCTTGGACAGAGGAGCCAAATCAGATGCTACTGAGCAGTGTCTGTTAAGATATTTCTCACATTTTTAAATTGTGTTGTTTATTTTCCTGTTGAGTTTGACACATTCTTTGTATAGGTAATATTCCTTATCACATATATTTTGAAATATTTTCTCCCATCTTTGGTTCCAGTATCTTACAGTATTTTTCACAGAGGAGATATTTTGAAAGTTAATAAATCTGGATCGACAGTGGTTTTTAAATTATATACTTTTGGTGTTTGTCTGAAAAGTCTTTGTTGTTGCTCAGTCACTAAGTCTTGTCTGACTCTTAGCGACCCCCATGGACTGCAACATGCCAGGATCCTTTGTCCTCCACTATATGCCGAGTGGGCTCAAATTCATTTCCATTGAGCCAGTGATACTATCAAGCCATCTCATCATCTGCTGCTCCTTCCTTCTTCTGTCTTCAATCATTTCCTTCATCAGGGGCTTTTCCAATGAGTCAGCTCTTCCCATCAGTTGACCAAAAAGTATTGGAACTTCAGCTTCAGCAATAGTCCTGCCAATGAATATTGAGTTGTTCTCCTTTGGGATTGACTGGTTTGATCTCCTTGCAGTCCATGCATGGATCACAGACTTGTTGTGGCAAAGGAACTTGTGAAGCTATAAGATATGCCATGGAGGGCTATCTGTCTTGGTATTCTTCATAGTGAAGAATGCTGACAAAACATAATCTGCTGGAGAAGGAAATGGCAAACCACTACAATAATCTTGCTGGGAAAACTCCATGGATAGTATGAAAACTGATCACCATTCTTCATAAAAAACATCCTCTTTCTATGGAATTGCTTTTGCCTTTCTCCAAAGATTTAGTGACTACGTTTATAGGGGCTATTTCTGGGCTTTCTATTCTGTTTTATTGTTCTATGTGTTCATTCTTTCACCAATATCACATTTTTTTATTAGCTTTTTAGTAAGTCTTCAAGTTGGATGATATGACTCATAATTTTATACTTTTTCAGTCCATATTGGTTAGTCTAGGTCTTTTATCTTTCCATATGAATAGCAAATCAGTTCATTGCTATCTGTGAAATAGCTGGCTGAGACCATGATTGAGTTGTATACAATAGATCAAGTCTGGATGTACTGTGATCATAACAATGTTGAATCTTCTAATTCATGAACATGAACTATCTTTTCACGTATTTATATGATTTTTTATTTATTATGTCAGAGTTTTGCATTTTTCACATACAAATACTATTATTTATATTATTAAGGTCATACCTGGGCTTCCCTGGTGGCTCAGCTGGTAAAGAATCTGCCTGCAATGCAGGAGACCTGGGATCAATCCCTGCGTGGGGAAGATCCCCTGGAGAAAGGAAAAGCTATCCACTCTGGTATTCTGGCCTGGCTGATTCCATGGTCTGGAGAAGTACATGGGGTTGCAAAGAGTTGGACACGACTGAGTGACTTTAACTCACTCACTCAAGGTCATATATAAATAGTTCAATTTTGGGATTGGGTTGAGATGATAAAGGGTACACTATTTAAAAGTTTAAATTCTAAGAAAAGCAAGTGTCTTTTGTATACTGACCTTGTATATTGTGATATTGATAGTCATTTATTAATTACTAAGGGTTTCATTATCACTTCTTTGGAATTTTTACACAGAGACAATTATATCATCTGAGAGTAAAGAGTGAAAAAGCTAGCTTAAAATTCAGTATTCATAAAACTAAGATCATGGCATCCAGTCTCATCAATTCATGCAAATAGATGGGGAAACAATGGAAACAGTGGGAGGTTTTATTTTCTTGGCCTCCAAAATCACTGCAGAAGCTTGCTCTTTGGAAGAAAAGCTATGACCAACCTAGACAGCATATCAAAAAGCAGAGACATTCCTTTACCAACAAAGGTCTATCTAGTCAAAGTTATGGATTTTCAGTAGTCAAGTATGGATGTGAAAGTTGCACTATGAATAAAACTGATAGCCAAAGAATTGATGCTTTTGAATTGTGGTGTTGGAGAAGACTCTTGAGAGTCCCTTGGACTGCAAGGAGATAAAACCAATCAATCCTAAGGGAAATCAACCCTGAATATTCACTGGAAGAACTGATGCTGAAACTGAAGCTCCAATACTTTGGCTACCTGATGTGAAGGACTGACTCATTGGAAGAGATTCTGATTCTGGGGAAGATTTAAGGCAGGAGGATAAGGGGACGACAGAGGATGAGATGGTTGGATGGCATCACCAACTTGATATACATGAGTCTGAGCAAGTTCCAGGAGCTAGTAATGGATAAAGAAGCCTGGAGTGCTGCAGTCCTTGAAGTCACAAAAAGCTAGACATGACTGAGAGACTGAACTGAACTGAACTGAACTGACAGTAAAGATAGCTTAATTTTTTTCTTTCCTAATCTGCATATGTTATTGTATTAGCTTAGACTTCTATTCTGATTTTGGAAATGAGGTATGAGAGAAGATATCATTTTTTTATTCTCTGTCTTAAATGGGAAAGTGTCCAGTTTCTTATAATTATTTATATTGTTAAAAGTACCATTGTGTTAATTTTTTTTAATCAAGTTGAAACTGTTCCCTTCTTGAGTTTACTGAGTTATAATCACAAAAGTTGTTGGAGTTTATAAAATTTTTTTCTTCATTAATACAGAGAAGAACAGCATTATATCAACTTCTTGGAAGGAATAAACTTCTAATTATGCTAATATTGTTTCTCTTATAGTGATTGTTTTATAGTAAGTGAACTCGAAAGTATAAACTGCTCATTTCTTGAGGTGCTTCTTGAATATGAGGAAAATAAATGAAAAGAGATCTCATAATTAAACAGTGTCTATATTTCTTAAATATTTAATATTTACTTAAACTGACATTTTAAAAATCAATAATTATTAATTTCAAAAGAGCAATGAAACTTAGTAGAGCATATATTCTGCAGTGAGTCCTCCATAAACATTAACTGCATAGCTCTAAAATTTACCATGTGTGTGTTCTTCTCTCTCAGGGTAGAAAATATATTTGATATAATTTTTGAACAATAAAATATTTTTATTTCCAATTAAAATCAGGTGTGAGAACCAAAGCAACAAACAGGTAAAAATAAAAGAAGTAAGATTTTTTTTTTTCTCTCTGTAATGCCTCCTACTCTCAAGCTGATTAAATTCTCAATGCCCCTTAAATATAAACTTAAACTCAGGCTTACTTGAAGTCTTTCTTGTTCCTATTGGCTTATGGACATCTATCTTTTAAGGTTGGTTCAGTATCAACTAATTTCTCATGATTCTATACGTTATTAAATTACTGTGGGTGTCTGGGTCCTCAGTGAGAATATGAGCCCTATGAGAGCAAGATCACCTGGTGATTTTTATCTGGATGAGCTGCCGCTGCTGCTGCTAAGTCACTTCAGTCGTGTCCGACTCTGTGAGACTCCACAGATGGCAGCCCACCAGGCTCCCCCTTCCCTGGGATTCTCCAGACAAGAATACTGGAGTGGGTTGCCATTTCCTTCTCCAATGCATGAAAGTGAAAAGTGAAAGTGAAGTCGCTCAGTTGTGTTGGACTCTTCACGATCCCATGGACTGCAGCCTACCAGGCTCCTCCATCCATGGGATTTTCCAGGCAAGAGTACTGGAGTGGGGTGCCATTGCCTTCTCCGATCTGGCTGAGCACACATGTCAAAACCCAAGGCCACAGACTTCTGTCCCATCAATATCAGCATTTTGTTCCTGATACACGGTCCCTGTTGCAACCAACACTATCTACTCACCACTATCTATTTAAAACTAACTGGTATATATCTGTTTCTAAAGCTTTGTCTCAATGTATTTCTTTCACTCCTGTTTGCTTATATAAGTCTGATCTACAAGCTCATTTCATGTCTATTTTATTCAGAAGATATTTTCACTTTATCTCACAGGATTCACTGTTAACACGTTTATTATCTGTATAGAAATCTATTGTATTTTGTGTTTTATGTCATTTCTTGCACTTTTGTATTGTCAGTTAAACTTCATAAAATTATTTGTTTTCTCCAAAATGAATAAAATACTTTCTGAAAGCAAAAAGCACTTATTTGATTTTTTATATTTTATATATGCATAATATTGAACAATACACATGCAAATGATTCATAATTGATGAATTTAATGCATTTAGCATAGAAAATTTCATATAATAATGGTTGAATGATAAGTTCATGTCAGGCTTGAAGACATTGCGCAGAGAGGTCAGTATTAGGGATCAGAAAAGAGACTGTGGAAACAAGTCAAGGAAAATCTCAAGATGATAAAAGAGATGGGTAGGAGTAGGGATATAATGGAGCTTCCCAAGTGGTGCTAGTGGTAAAGAACCCACCTGCCAATGCAGGCTAGACATAAAAGATGTGGGTTTCATTCTTGGTTCCAGCAGATCCCCTAGAGGAGCGAATGGCAACCCATTCCAGTATTCATGCCTGGAGAATCCCTTAGACAAAGAAGACTCAAAGGCAGCAGTCCATAGGCTTTCATGGAATTAGATATGACTGCAATGACTTAACATGCATGTACAGGGATGTAATGCATTTCTTATTTTCCAAAGGCAAAGAGAAGTGCTCCACTTAGGAAAACAGCTTGATTTGGAGGAAAAAAAAATTATAGGTAAAAAAATAGGTGAAATATGAAATCTTGTTGTAAATTAGAAGATGAACAATTGAGCTAATGAAAAATAAATAGGAAACTGACTTAACAATCACAATTTTAGTTAAGAATCCATCCTTAGATTATTTTGTCTTTCACCAAAACATTTGCTTAGCATCTATTATGGACAAAGCATTGTTCTAGGAATTGTGCAGCTCCAAAAATGTCTAAATCATGGCCTTTTGTCTCCCCAGTTAAGTGCCAATACTACCTCTGACATTAACATTCTGTCAAATTTAGGATTAGGCACTTTGCCTCTCAGGTTTCCATGTTCTTCTTCAGTAAATGATGGGGTTGAGCTAGATGAGCTTTTTTCTCTAACATTCTGCAACTGGATGAAACAAATGGCATATTTTCTTTCTTAAGATGCCTCTGTTCCTCCACGCCCCTAAACATTTGTTTGCTGTCATAGACAACACTTTTAGTACTAAACTGAGGCTGCTAACAAGATTAGATTTTGACATTCACCACACCTACTGCCAAGTAAGAAGGAAGCCTCTGGGAAGGCTAATTGTGGGACCTGTCATTCTGAGGCCTTGAGCAAATGAAAAATTAGCTGATGCCCAGTGGGAGGTGAGGAAGATTGTGGGTAAAACATATAAGAGATGAAAGTGTTTTGGAAGCTGCCAAGACCAACCTGGTAGTTATCTCAGTAGTGAGAACAAAGCTCAGGAAGGGAAACATTGTTGGAAATAGAAGTCTACCTGTTGGAGAGATCTGCATCCACCTGTAATGTATTCAAGGAGAGGTAGAGTGTTCTTAGAAAGGCAGAATACACCTGTGAGATTTCACACAGATGGTTCTAGCTTCTCTGTTAGTAGTATGCTATAAACAAGATTTCTCTCACACCTACTGCTAGTGTTTTATTCTCATTTTTACAGATTCTACTAGTAATTTTTCAGTTCTGGTTCATATCATACCTCTCTCCTCAGTTTGCAGTGGTCATTCTCAGGTGTGCAGAAATAGCTAGGTGAAAAGTTATTTTGTAATCTTCACAGCTTCAGCTCCTTTATGTTATGTCAGATTCCTTCCCCTCTTTCCCTAAACAAAGCTAGATGAAGGTGAGTCTCCTTTTTTCCAACCTGTGAAAATGTTACAAGTCCTAGGAAAAGCCACTCAAGTTTCATTTACCATATTTATGTCCTCTTTCCTTTCATGATGCAAGGTATATCACATACAAATTTTTGAAGGGTAAGGAATAATTTTTCGTGATTTTGTTTCCATTTCCATTTAATTCTCCTTTTTGTTAATTAGCTGATACTTAAAGTTTTATATTATTCTTAGATTTTTATGTGACTTTTCAACTAGTCAGTAAGTATATTGAGGGCACATAGCAGGAGGTCTTCTCTGTATTTGCCATAGCACCTTCTCTTGTCTGGAGCACATATTAGTTATTTAAGTGATACTTTTCATGATATTTTTAGTTCAGTTTTCTCAGTTTAGAAACATGAAGTCTTACTACTCTAGAGAATTTTATGTTTGATTGACTGTTACAAAATGGACTGGGCAGATTTTAATGATGCCAAGTAATTGATAAAGGTTTACAAGGGTCTGGGTTAACCTTTTTCATTCCTTTAAAAGGGCAGATTACCTCACAGGCCACAGTGCAAATGTCAATGACTCACTGCAGGGAATTGAGTCCAGCTGGTGCATGGCTTAATCACTGGAGAGTGCTAATGAAATATTGATCCCAGTATAACACTCTTTGGGAGAGTGTGTAAGTTACTATTTGCCCCTAGTACATGTGGGTATATTAAAATTATGGGGCTGTGAAATCTACAGAGATGGAAGTTCATGGCTTTCATCACCTCCATGAAATACACTGATTCAATGTTGTTTGATGGACTTCATCACTAAAGTACAGTTTCTTACGAGTAACTCATCCAACTGCTCCAATAAGTCCCAAAGTAGAAGATATGGACTGTGCCTGTAACACCAGTAGTTCTGGATTGGACCAACATCTGTTTCAGACTCTGTAAATAGAGGGCTGGCAAATTCAGTGAACTAAATGATATTTAAAGAGATCATAGACTCTGATCTGCAGATATATAGCTACTAACTGTACTTAGGTGAAAGATCAGAGTTGAGAGAAGAGAAAGCATTCTACTAACAGTTTATTTTAGAATTCTAGTCTCTTTCTGAGGACTAGATTTTTTCTGATTTAAGAAAAGCACACAATGAATAATAACCTTCACCCTCTTTTAGTAAATACAGAGTAAACTGCACTTGGTTGGTATGGTCAATGATGAAGTTCCACTCACTGTATAATGAAAGACTGTCAGCCCATGATATTGATGGTGAAGTAGTCAGGTAAGATATTACCTGTTACCTATTGAGATTCTGCCATATGAACATGTTTGGTTATATTTTGGGGGGCCTAGAATCAAAACAGCTAAAAACACAGACTCTGTTACTCTGTTAATTACTTTTGCATTCCTTCAGTGAGGCACAAGAAAGAAACAAGCTCTAAACAGAAATTTCCCACTAGAAGCATGTGCAGGAAATTTGTACTGCTAGATCATATTTCTAAAATTCTAGAAGAAATGTATATGACATAGTATTTATATTGTTTAGCTTTTTACTTCTATAGATAAAATTGAAATATTTTTCAAGAATGGAAATATACTGTAAAATAGCATGGGAATATTTGGAAGGAGGAAGAGACATCAGGGAACCAAACCTACTAGCTCTCTCTTGAGGAGCTCCTGGCATACTCTCTAGCCTCATCTCCACTTGCCATTGCAAAGTATATTCCTTGACTAGACTTGAAATGTAACAAAGGAGCAAAATTCTGGGAAGCTGTTATACTGTTTTCTGCTTTGTTGTTGCTATTGTCTATTGAAGCATAATTGACATTCAATATTATGGTAGTTTCAGGTAGATGATATAGTGATATGATAATCAAATACAGTATGAAATTATCATCACAAGTTCAGTAATCATCCATTAGCATGCAAAATTATTACAGTATTATTGACTATATTATTTATGCTGTATATTGTATCCCTGTGAGCTATTCACTTTTAACTGGAATTTTTGTACCTCTTAATTACCTTCACCTATTTAGCTGACTCATTTGAAATGACACTGATGTTTGGAAAGATTGAAGGTGGGAGGAGAAAGGGATGACAGAGGTTGAGATGGTTGGATAGTATCACCGACTCAATAGATGTGAGTTTGAGTAAACTCTGGGAGTTGGTGATGGACAGGGAGGCCTGGCATGCTGCAGTCCATGCAGTCGCAAAGAGTTGGACACAACTGAACAGATTTAGCCCAACCCCTGAATACCTCCCCTCCCCCACCTCACAAACACAGTCTGCTTTATTTAGCTATAAGTTTATTTCTGATTCATTTTATTTAATTTTAAGATTCCATATATAGATAAACAAACCAGTATTTGTCTTTTTCTGTCTGTCTTGTTTCACTTAGCATTATGCCTTCTAGATCCACTGATGCTGTCAAAAATGGCAACATTTCATTCTTTTTTTTTTTTTTCGGCTGAGTAAAGAGTCAGACATGACTGACAAACACAGTATTCCTCTCTCTTTTTTATTAGTTTATCTTTCAAGGTATGTTTCAGTTGCTTCAATATCTTGCCTATTGTAAATAATGCTGCAATCAACATAGGGGTACATGTATCTTTAGAAATTACCGTTTTTGCTTTCTGTTGGTAAATACTGAGATGTGGAATAACTGCACTGTATGTGTAATAGTTCTATTTTTAGTTTTTTGAGGAAGGTCCATTCTATTTTTCATCATGGCTGTACCAACCATGTACCAACCATGTACCATGTACCAACCATGTATCAACGGTTAGTCTCCCACCAACAGTTAACAAGGGTTTCCTTTTCTTCAAATTCTCATGAACACTTGTTATTTATTGTTTTTTAGAGGATGACCACTCTGACAGGTGTGAGGTGATACCTCATTGTGATTTTTAATTTTATTTCCCTAATGATTGGTTAAGCTGAGCATTTTTTCACACATCAATTGGCTATTTATATTCTTTTCTTTGGTAAAAGATCCTCTCAGGTCCTCTGCTCATTTTTAAACTATATTTTTGGTTTTTTGATATGAAATTTTGTGATTTTTAAATATAATTTGGATGTTAACCTTTTATCAGATAATATCATTTGAAAATATTTTCTCCCAACAAAAAGATTGCCTTTTGGTTTAGTTACTGGTTTCATTTTTTTTTTTTTCAGTATGATGTAGTCCTATTTGTTAAATTTTGTTTTTTGTTTCCCTTGCCTGAGGAAACATATACAAAATGTATTTAGAAGATCAATGTTAAAGAATATATTGCCTAATTTTTCTTTTAGTTTTATGGTTTTAGGTCTTACATTTATTTCTTTAATCCATGTTGACTTTATTTTGGTGCATGGTGTGAAAGAGCAATCTAGTTTGCTTATTTTGGATGTAGCTTTCTGGTTTTCCCAACACAATTTATTGAAAGGCTATTTTATTCCCCTAGCATGCACTATTGCTTCTTTTGTTATAGATTAATTAACCATATAATTGTGGGTTCATTTCTCTTTTCACTATTCTCTTCCATAAATATGTTCCTATTTTTCTATGATTCCTGTACTCTTTTGTTGACTGTAGCTTTGTACTATAGCTTGAAATCAGAGAACATGATACCTCCACCTTTACTCTTCTTTCCCAAGATTGTTTCTGTTATTTGGGGTGTTTTGCATTTTCATACATTTTAGAATTCTAGTTCTTTGAAAAATATCATTGACAGTTTGATATTGCATTAAAGCCATTATTGCTTTGGATAATATGGTCAATGTAACAAAATTAATTTTTATGATCTGTCAGTACAGTATATATTTTTATTTATTTTTATCCTTTTCAATTTCTTTTATCAATATTAGTTACAGTTTTTAGATTATGTCTATCACCTCCTTGGTTAAATTTATAAGTGTCCACCACCACCCCCTTGTGTCAGGGTGGAAATTAGACACTAAAGAGACCAGCAAACAGAAGAAGCTAAAACAGAGGGAACCTCCCTGGAAGTGACAGGTGCAATAGATTAAAACCCTTTAGTTAGTACCGATTACACAGGAAGGAGCCTATAGATCTTGAGAAATATAAGCTGGATCAAGGAACTATCCAAAAATGAACTGACCCCACACTGCCCACAACAACACCAGAGAAAGTCCTAGATATACTTTTACTATTTTTACTATCATTCTTTAATTTAAAAAAAATTATTTTTAAGTCCTCTATTATTCCTTTAATTTTCATTTTTATAATCTACTACTACTTCACACACACACACACACACACACGAGAGAGAGACCCTATTTTTTAAAGCAAACTTCATAACATATATATTTTATAATTTTGTGACTTTTTTTTCTTTAATATTGAATTTTTGAAAATCCAACCTCTACTCTAGATTTTTAATCTTTGCTTTTTGGTATTTGTTGTCAATGTTGTACCTTTAAGAACCCAGTCTTCAGTACCCATTTTTACTTGTGAGTGAGACTACTGGCTTGACTGCTCTCTCCCCCTTTGGACTCTCCTTTTTCTCCATCAGGTCGGCTCTATCTCCTCCCTTCCCCTTTTTTTTCTCTACCCAACTCTGTGAATCTCTTTGTGTGTTCCAGACAGTGGTGAACACTTAGGGAACTGATTACTGGCTGGATCTGTCTCTCTCCTTTTGATTCCTCCCTTTATCCTCCTGGCCACCTCTGTCTCCTTCCTCCCTCTTCTCTTCTCTGTATAACTCTGTGAACATCTCTAAGTGGTCCAGACTGTGGAGTGCACATAAGGAAGTGGTTACTGGTTAGCTTTCTCTCTCTTCTTGTGATTCCACCTCATCTCATCCTGGTCACCTCTATCTCCCTCCTCCCTCTTCTCTTCTCCATGTAACTCTGTGAACCTCTCTGGGTGTCCCTCATTGTTGAGAAACTTTTCATCTTTAACCTGGATGTTTTATCAACAGTGCTATATAGATGGAGAAGTCTTGAGGCTACTGTAAAAATAAGACTGAAAACCAGAAGCAGAGGCTTAAGTCCAAATCCTGAGAACTCCTGACTCCAAGGAACATTAATCAACAGGAGCTCATCAAATACCTCCATACAAACACTGAAACCAAAAACCACCCAAGGGCCAACAAGCTCCAGAGCAAGACATACCACACAAATTCTCCAGAAACACAGGAACATAGCCCTGAGGTCCAATATACAGGCTGCCCAAAATCACTCCAAACCCATTGACATCTCATAACTCATTATTGGTCACTTCAATGCACTCCAGAGAGAAGAAATCCAGCTCCCCCACCAGAACACTGACACAAGATTCCCCAACCAGGAAACCTTGACAGGCCACCCATATAATCCCCCCACAGTGAGGAAACTCCACAATAAAGAGAACTCCACAAACTGCCAGAATACAGAAAGGCCACCCCAAACACAGCAAAATAAACAAGATGAAGAGACAGAGGAATACCCAGCAGGTAAAGGAACAGGATAAATGTCCACCAAGCCAAATAAAAGAAGAAGAGATAGGGAATCTACCTGATAAAGAATTCCAAATAATGATAGTGAAAATGATCCAAAATCTTGAAAACAAAATGGAATCACAGATAAATAGCCTGGAGACAAGGATTGAGAAGATGCAAGAAAGGTTTAACAAAGACCTAGACGAAATTTTTAAAAAGTCAATATATAATGAATAATGCAATAAATGAGATCAAAAACACTCTGGAGGGAACAAAGAGTAGAATAACAGAGGCAGAAGACAGGATTAATGCGGTAGAAGATAGAATGGTATAAATAAATGAATCAGGAAAAAAGAAAAATGAATTGATAGAATGAGGACAATCTCAGAGACCTCTGGGACAATGTTAAATGCCCCAACATTCGAATCATAGGAGTCCCAGAAGAAGAAGACAAAAAGAAAGACCATGAGAAAATACTTGAGGAGATAATAATTGAAAAATTCCCTAAAACAGGGAAGGAAATAATCACCCAAGTCCAAGAAACTCAGAGAGTCCCAAACAGGATAAACCCAAGGCGAAACACTCCAAGACACATATTAATCAAATTAACAAAGATCAAACACAAAGAACAAATATTAAAAGCGGCAAGGGAAAAACAACAAATAACACACAAGGGGATTCCCATAAGGATAACAGCTGATCTTTCAATAGAAACATCCTCAGGAGGGAATGGCAAAACATACTTAAAGTGATGAAATAAAAAACCTACAACCCAGATTACCCAGAAAGTATCTCATTCACATATANGCCACCTCTGTCTCCTTCCTCCCTCTTCTCTTCTCTGTATAACTCTGTGAACATCTCTAAGTGGTCCAGACTGTGGAGTGCACATAAGGAAGTGGTTACTGGTTAGCTTTCTCTCTCTTCTTGTGATTCCACCTCATCTCATCCTGGTCACCTCTATCTCCCTCCTCCCTCTTCTCTTCTCCATGTAACTCTGTGAACCTCTCTGGGTGTCCCTCATTGTTGAGAAACTTTTCATCTTTAACCTGGATGTTTTATCAACAGTGCTATATAGATGGAGAAGTCTTGAGGCTACTGTAAAAATAAGACTGAAAACCAGAAGCAGAGGCTTAAGTCCAAATCCTGAGAACTCCTGACTCCAAGGAACATTAATCAACAGGAGCTCATCAAATACCTCCATACAAACACTGAAACCAAAAACCACCCAAGGGCCAACAAGCTCCAGAGCAAGACATACCACACAAATTCTCCAGAAACACAGGAACATAGCCCTGAGGTCCAATATACAGGCTGCCCAAAATCACTCCAAACCCATTGACATCTCATAACTCATTATTGGTCACTTCAATGCACTCCAGAGAGAAGAAATCCAGCTCCCCCACCAGAACACTGACACAAGATTCCCCAACCAGGAAACCTTGACAGGCCACCCATATAATCCCCCCACAGTGAGGAAACTCCACAATAAAGAGAACTCCACAAACTGCCAGAATACAGAAAGGCCACCCCAAACACAGCAAAATAAACAAGATGAAGAGACAGAGGAATACCCAGCAGGTAAAGGAACAGGATAAATGTCCACCAAGCCAAATAAAAGAAGAAGAGATAGGGAATCTACCTGATAAAGAATTCCAAATAATGATAGTGAAAATGATCCAAAATCTTGAAAACAAAATGGAATCACAGATAAATAGCCTGGAGACAAGGATTGAGAAGATGCAAGAAAGGTTTAACAAAGACCTAGACGAAATTTTTAAAAAGTCAATATATAATGAATAATGCAATAAATGAGATCAAAAACACTCTGGAGGGAACAAAGAGTAGAATAACAGAGGCAGAAGACAGGATTAATGCGGTAGAAGATAGAATGGTATAAATAAATGAATCAGGAAAAAAGAAAAATGAATTGATAGAATGAGGACAATCTCAGAGACCTCTGGGACAATGTTAAATGCCCCAACATTCGAATCATAGGAGTCCCAGAAGAAGAAGACAAAAAGAAAGACCATGAGAAAATACTTGAGGAGATAATAATTGAAAAATTCCCTAAAACAGGGAAGGAAATAATCACCCAAGTCCAAGAAACTCAGAGAGTCCCAAACAGGATAAACCCAAGGCGAAACACTCCAAGACACATATTAATCAAATTAACAAAGATCAAACACAAAGAACAAATATTAAAAGCGGCAAGGGAAAAACAACAAATAACACACAAGGGGATTCCCATAAGGATAACAGCTGATCTTTCAATAGAAACATCCTCAGGAGGGAATGGCAAAACATACTTAAAGTGATGAAATAAAAAACCTACAACCCAGATTACCCAGAAAGTATCTCATTCACATATAAAGGAGAAATCAAAAGCTTTACAGACAAGCAAAAGCTGAAAGAATTCAGCACCACCAAACCAGCTCTCCAACAAATGCTAAAGGATCTTCTCTAGACAGGAAACACAAAAAGGGAGTATAAACTAGAACCCAAAACAATAAAGGAAATGGCAATGGGATCATACTTATCAATAATTACCTTAAACGTAAAGAGGTTGAATGCCCCAACCAAAAGACAAAGACTGGCTGAATAGATACAAAAACAAGATCCTTATATATGTTGTCTACAAGAGACCTGCCTCAAAACAAGGGACACATGCAGACTGAAAGTGAAGGGCTGGAAAAAGATATTCCATGCAAGTAGAGACCTAAAGAAAGCAGGATTAGCAATACTCATGTCAGATAAAATAGCCTTTAAAACAAAGGCTATGAAAAGGGACAAAGAAGGACACTACATAATGATCAATCAATCCAAGAAGAAGATATAACAATTATAAATATATAACCACCCAACCTAGGAGTACCGCAATATGTAATGCAAATGCTAACAAGTATGAAAGGGGAAATTAATAATAACACAATAATAGTGGGAGACTTTAATACCTCACTCACACCTATGGATAGATCAACTAAACAGAAAATTAACAAAGAAACACACACTTTAAATGATGCAATAGACCAGTTGGACCTAATAGATATCTATAGGTCATTTCATCCCAAAACAATGAATTTCACCTTTTTCTCAAGTGCACATGGAAACTTCTCCAGGATAGATCACATCCTGGGCCATAAATCTAGCCTTGGCAATTTCAAAAAAAAATTGAAATCATTCCAAGCATCTTTTCTGACCATAATGTATTAAAATTAGATCTTAATTAAAGGAGAAAAACTATTAAAAATTCCAACATATGGAGGTGGAACAACACACTGCTGAATAAACAACAAACCACAGAAGAAGTCAAAAAAGAAATCAAAATATGCATAGAAATGAATGAAAATGAAAACACAACAGGCATACATCAAGAAACAAGAAAAAAAGTCAAATAAATAACCTAACTCTGCACCTAAAGCAACCAGAAAAGGAAGAAATGAAGAACCCCAGGGTTACTAGAAGGAAAGAAATCTTAAAAATTAGGCCAGAAATAAATGCAAAAGAAACAAAAGCGATCACAGCAAAAATCAACAAAGCCAAAAGCTGGTTCTTTGAAAGAATAAATAAAATTGACAAATCATTAGCCAGACTCATCAAGAAATGAAGGGAGAAAAATCAAGTCAATAAAATTAGAAACGAAAATGGAGAGATCACAAGAGATAACTATCATAGGATAGTTGATCACAAAGGATCATAAGAGACTACTATCAACAATTATATGCCAATAAAATGAACAATGTGGAAGAAATGGACAAATATTTAGAAAAGTACAACTTTCCAAAACTGAACCAGGAAGAAATAGAAAATCTTAACAGACCCATCACAAGCACAGAAATTGAAACTGTAATCAGAAATCTTCCAACAAACAAAAGCCCAGGTCCAGACAGCTTCACAGCTGAATTCTACCAAAAATTTAGAGAAGAGCTAACACCTATCCTACTCAAACTCTTCCAGAGAATTGCAGAGGAAGGTAAATTTCCAAACTCATTCTATGAGGCCACCATCACCCTAATACCAAAACCTGACAAAGATGCCACACACACACACACAAAAAAAAAAAGAAAGAAAAAAAAGAAAACTACAGGCCAATATCACTGATGAACATAGATGCAAAAATACTTAATGAAATTCTAGCAATCAGAATCCAACAACACTTTAAAAAGATCATACATCGTGACCAAGTGAGCTTTATCTCAGGTATGCAAGGATTCTTTAATATCCACAAATCAATCAATGTAATGCACCACATTAACAAATTGAAAAATAAAAGCCATATGATTATCTCAATAGATTCAGAGAAAGCCTTTGACAAAATTAAACATCCATTTATGATAAAAACTGTCCAGAAAGCAGGAATAGAAGGAACATACTTCAACATAATAATAGAGCTAATCAATGAATATAGTAAAGTTGTAGGATATAAGATCAACACACAGAAATCCCTTGCATTCCTATACACTAATAATGAGAAAATAGAAAGAGAAATTAAGGAAACAATTCCATTCACCATTGCAACAAAAAGAATAAAATAGGAATATATCTATCTAAAGAAACAAAAGACCTATATATAGAAAACTATAAAACACTGGTTAAAGAAATAAAAGTGGACACTAATAGATGGAGAAATATACCATGTTCATGGATTGGAAGAATCAATATAGTGAAAATGAGTATACTACCCAAAGCAATCTATAGATTCAATGCAATCCCTATCAAGCTACCAGTGGTATTTTTCACAGAGCTAGAACAAATAATTTCACAATTTGCATGGAAATATAAAAAAACTTCGAATAGCTAAAGCAGTCTTCAGAAAGAAGAATGGAACTGGAGGAATCAACCTACCTGACTTCAGGCTTTACTACAAAGCCACAGTCATCAAGACAGTATGGTACTGGCAAAAAGACAGAAATATTGATCAATGGAACAAAATAGAAAGCCCAGAGATAAATCCATGCACCTATGGACACCTTATCTCTGACAAAAGAGGCAAGAATATACAATGGAGAAAAGACAATCTCTTTAACA